>CAIGRP010048179.1:0-33832 GCA_903798385.1 Fraxinus cuspidata
AAAAAAAGCTCGAACCCATTTTGTTCGAGCCGAGCCCGAGCTTCAAATTTCGGCTCGTAGCTAGATTCGTTGACACCCATAATTCTTGGTTTTCTCCCAACTTGGCCTAAGTCGGACTTTTCATAACAACAATCATGTTATGTCTCTTAATAATAGTTTTAACCCAATCAATCAAGACATCTTTACTTGTAAACATCTGTATATCATCAAATATTTGTATATAAATGTGATGATTTTAAAAAGATAAAATCATTATGCACAATGTTTGTCGTAAACATACATGTGATCAACAAATAATTCATTCTGGACATCATAGTAATGTGTTGATGTATCCTACATTAAAAGTATAATGTTAAAAAAGTTCATTAACAAATTCAAAAATAAATAAGATAACAACTAAAACATCATGTAAGTATTTAAAATAATAATAATAATAATAATAATAATAATAATAATAATAATAATAATAATAATTGTGAAGATAAAAGACAGCAAAGACAATCTGTCCCAAATTCCTTTATTATATTCACAGGTAAAATTTACCGAACTCAAATACAAAGAGAGTAAATAAACATCAAAAGATTCAAAGTTTTACCATTGTTATCCTTGTAATACATTTCTTTCTTTTCCCCGTTTTCTATCTCACTTGATACCTAAGGGTCTGTTCTCTTTACAATTTTCAAAAATCTCAAAATTGACATTCAAAACACAAAACTCAAAATAAATTCAAAACTCAAAACACAAAATTGAAACACAAAGAGAACAGCCCCTAATATTCCCATTTCTCATTTTGGAATGATTGTAACTACTATCAATCACTCTTATATATGAAAACCTTGTCCTTATTGTTTGGGAAGTGCTCTTCATGATAACTTAAGGTTGCTTCTTTACGAACAAATTATCTTCGAGAAGAAGCTCCAAACAGCCATGTGGTGGAGCAAAGGGTTAACGGAGTTTTTCCCTTCCACTTTTTGACATCTACGTATTATTTGATAATCTCCTTGTTTATGGTTAATAGAGTTTTTTGTACTTGCTGGAAGGTAAAGGATCTTTTACTCTCACTAAGCAATAACATCCAAGAATTGTATGTTAGATATTTATACAATAAATATAATATGTGAAAGAAATAATTAATTCAGATGAAGTGCCCAATTGGTGAAAAGTGTGGAATTTATGTGAAAGGTCGGGGGTTCGAGTCACACCTCACGCATTATATTAAAAATTCTTTGATTGGACTCTTGAAATTTCTTGATTCTAATAATAATAATAATAATAATTTTTAATCATTTTCGAAATTATTTAATGGGTCAATTAGCCAATAAAATATGACCGTTTTTAATTGTCCAGTATTAACAATACATTATCATTAACCATAAAAATTGCAAATAATACTGGATCATGGTGGAGACAGTTACATCATTTTTTTGCCTATATAAACACGCATATGGACATTAGAAAAATTGTATTTTCTTGTTCAATAAAATATTATATTCAATTTTAAATATTTTCTAGAGTACACTTGAGAATTTTTAAAATCATTTGTAATTACTACACAATTGGTTTATTTGATCATTGTATCATGTAGGTGATTGTCCACAGAGGTTGCAGTAGTTATCGATTCACAATTTCATTTTAGGACATCATGATGTTACGAAACTTGATCAGTCGATAAGATTTATTTCTGCATTTTACCGTATTGCAACTAGATTAATTTCTAACATTGTCAAACTCAAATGTGACGGAACATTGAGTATGCCAAATCAAAATCATTTTGCAACAGTTTAACACATTTATCGTGCCAAATTGAAGTCTAATTTTCAACTAGATTATTCTTGTTGTTCATAGGGGGCACCATAATGATGTCTATAATGGATATATGGGGATGTACTTGTAGCACAACCTTTTGCAACTACTGTCTACTCAATGAAGCAAACAACAATAGAAAATAAACAAAATCATCAACAACAACGAGTACAAATAGTAATTCTTACAGTGTATTGGCACTATACATGCTTCCATTGCATATGAAATCAGAAACCGCAAAACCAAGAAAAGAAATCAAAATCAATGTACAAATTCATGTTCGTACAATCAAAATAAGACAAAAAAAGCAAAATAAATATAAATAAGAAACTCATACAATCATTTCAAAAAAATAATCGTAAAACCAAGAAAAGTAAATCAGTCAAATTCAAGCACGATCACAAGAACCGACTACGAGAAATTTATATTTTCCCTACAAAATTTTGGGAGACAAAATGAGATTTGTAGGCGGATTTACTTTTCCCAACGAAAAATACGTTTCATAGAGCTATAATTTGATTCAAAATTTTCAATAGTGGGAGGACTTGTGACTATAAAAATTTGTATTTTTTCTCGACAAAAAATTTGACGAAGAAGATATATCTTTTGCCGACAAAAATATTTGACCTATTTGTAGGCTAATAATTAGCCAGAAAATTTTTAATTTTTATTTGTATTTTTAGTCCCTACAAAATGTATATTTGAAGTGAAAAGATAATTGAAAAGGAAAAGAGAAATGTGTGTTTGATGAATATTATTGGGGAAAAATGTATTTTAAATGGTGATATGATGGAAAATATGAGATTAAAAAGTAAGGAAAAATTATTGATGTGATGAAAAATATTATTTTATTGAATAATGCGTAGTTGAAAATGAGTTTTGAAAGAAAGTATTTTTCAAGAACGTTTTTGGATTAAAAAAAAATATTTCCACATTATTTTTTTTACTTTCCTTTTATTTTATTTCTGTCCTTTTCCTTTCCATTTTTTTTTCCTCTCTCTTTTCTTCCTTTTTTTTTTTTTTTAAATTTTTGTCAGCCACAAGATTACCGTCCGGCCACCTTAATCAGCCATCAGCCGTCGACCCCAGTAACCTAACGACCCAATTCAATGCCAGACAGCTTAGAGGTATCATTTATTGATTTTTATTTGTTGGGTTGTTATCAATTTGCAGGGAAGTATTGTGAAATGCAAATTGAGTTATTCGATTGCTATAAATTCGTTTATTGGGTTGCTATCAATTCATTTATTGGATTGTAGGGCAATATCATAGATCTACAGTAAAGTGAAGGTTCAAACTCGATTGAAAATGTCTATGGGTTCAATATTATCAAAATGTTTATTTTCCTTAACTTCTGATTAAAGTTGTGTGTCATCCAATTTATGAGAGAGATTCTTTGTTCTGTGACGTTGTTTTGTCTTTGTTCTGCGTATTTATCCTTTTGGCTCTAGTTTCCGTAGAACCGTTCTGCCACATTATTTTTAATTTTTTAGTGTACGTATTGTAAAATGCTCATTCAACCCTCTACACTTCTTCTGGCACTGTGCTATTGTCAAATGTTGGGAAATTTTACTTTTGGTATGAAACCAAGAACAAGAAAACAGTGGGACAGGGACCACTTGCATATTTATAAAACTTTTAGTTTGTAATATTGAGTAGAACAAGACACTATAATTGATAGGATTTCAATTTATTTCTTTAGTTCAATATAATCTAGTCTTTGGATGCTGTCAAGGACAGTTCAATCTACCGAGCTCAAGCTCGAAAAAAGAACCCACAATTTGAATTCGCTACAGTCGGCAGAAGTACATAAACGCAAAGAGAGGGCCAAGTCGTTCGGGATAAACACCGTCACTCTTTCAAATCCACACCAAAGTCTCTAAAACGAAAAAAAGTTAATACGATAATGACAATAAAAGAAGGGGGCTCCATCTTTTCTATAATGCTTCCCAACTGAGTAGCATTTTAGTTGCCTCAGCTCTATATATTTCTCTGATCCATATGCTAAAATCAAAGTCACGGCATCTTTACAATGTAAAACCATGGCATTGGCCATACCTTTAGCTTTATTACTACAAGTGTGCTTTTTCTCCAAAGTCCAGTCATGCTCTACTTTGTCATCATCTGAAAAAGTCACTCAACTACCTGGGCAACCTAAAGTGAGTTTCCAGCAGTTTGCTGTTTATTTAACTGTTGATCAGAAGAAACAGAGAACCTCTTTTACTATTTTGTGGAAGCTGAAGTTGATCCAGCTTCTAAACCTCTTGTCCTCTGGTTAAATGGAGGTCAAATTTTTACACATTGTTTAGAACTTGTTGTCTTGAGTGTACTTTTTTTGAAGTTTTGATGGTTCTTGATTGCAGGGCCTGTTTTTCATCGTCTGGGGTTGGAGCATTTTCTGAAAATGGGCCATTTAGGCCAAGTGGGAATGTGCTAATCAGGAATTAATATAGGCATAGCTGGAATAGAGGTGCTTTACTGGTCTATTTTGTGAATATTCATATTTTCAAGATCACTTAGAAAAGGTGTTTAATATTCTGTTACCAAAATTATTGATTTGCAGAAGCAAATATACTGTATTTGGAATCTCCAATTGGAGTGGGATTCTCTTATTCTGCTGATTCTTCCACTTATGAAGGTGTAAATGACAAAATCACGGGTATGTTTCTCCACTCTTGAGTCTTGATAAAGAAATTTTCAATTCTTTTGATCTTTTTTCCTTTCTAGAAAGACGTGGTAAGTAACCATTCTCAGAATAAAAATAAAAATAAAAATCACCATCTTTCTGAATTCTGAATTCTTTAAACGGCCTTTCACCGTATATTTAAAAGAAAAGAATTCTTAATCGAGTAGCAACTTGGAAGCTTCTGCTTTTTGAGCCAAGTTCTATTTAGGGTCCGTTTGATTGAAATGATGGAAAATGAGTGGAAAGAAAACGAATTTCAGGGAAAGTAATTGTACTCTTTACTATTTTCAAGTCGTTTTCTTTTTTCAATTTTTCAAAACAGTGAAAATGCGTTCTCTTTTTCCATTTTTGAAAACAAGTTAAAAATTTATAAAGAAAATAAAAAACAACAAATTTTTCGTTTTGGATGTTTTCAGTTATATTCAAGTCAAAATTTTCAAACGCATTTTTGGGTGTTTTCAAAATGTCAAAAAGAACACATTTTCAATAATCTCAAAATGGACACTCAAAACATAAAATCCAAAATAAATTCAAAACTCAAAACACAAAACTGAAATACAAATAGAACAACCCCTGATTGTCTAGAACTTCTTTTGTAGGGAATTGTTAAATAAGTGTGTTTGATTGGTATAATTTTCCACCTGAGAAATTTTGAAATTTTGGATCTTTTTGTTCACGTTTGACTTTATTTTACATAGAAATTGTCCATTAAAGTATTTTTTTTTGTTTACAATTGGTTATGAAATTTGTTACCATTGCCAAATAAATAAATAAAATAAATAATTTGCTTGAAAGCTATTTTATCACCATTTTTCATCAAAGTTTAGTGTTCGTTTTACATGGAAATTTTCCATTATAGTGAATTTTTTTTTTTTTATTTTTACAATTAGTTACAAAAAAAAAAAAAACCTAGAATTCCAATTTCCCACCAAAATGGTGGGAAAATCAATTCAATGATTACCTAGAAAAAGTGCATGTGGAAGCCATTTTGGTAAAACCAATTTCATGGCAAATTTATGGTATCAAACAAAGCAAAAGTTGAAAAATGAAATTTGAATTCCACTTTCCATTAAAAATTTGGAATTTCGGTTTTTGTTTTCTTTTTGGACATGGGACAAAAGTCTTAGTTGTCTGTGTTTGTTTCTTAATACAGCCAGGGACAACTTGATGTTCTTGCAAAAATGGTTCCTCAAATTCCCACAATACAGGAATAGAAACTTGTATATCACTGGAGAAAGCTATGATGTATGTTTCTTGGTGTCTGAAATTTTCAATTTCTATTATTGAATGAAATTATGAAGAGATAAATCCTTAAGATGCTTATTGTTTATCACTAGGCCACTATATTCCACAGCTAGCAGAGATTATGCTCCAATTCAACAAGAAAGAGAATTTTTTCAACTTGAAAGGAATTGCTGTGAGTTTCCTAATATTTTAAAAATAAACTTTCTTTGCATTCAAAGATCTAACTTTAGAAAGAAAGCGAAAAGTTAGTTTGAGATCATTTTCAACACAGGTTTAGGAATGAAAACGCTATTGCTCTGTACTTTGTGTTCTTGATTTTTCAGAAAAGTAACTTAACAAATCATGTTTGGCAAAAAAAAAAAGCAAGATAGACTTATTTTTATGCACAACCAAACATGCTCAAGTCAATTGTACATGGAAGATATTTCATGTTTGCTTGCAATTATTCACGACGTTAGTGAATGCTATAGAGGCGTTGTATTACCATTATGTTCCAGAATAATGAGCTTTGTTACAACCAGTAAATTTGCTGACAAATACGATGTTACTCTCAATGTCTATATATTGTTCGTGCTCTCAAACTCCAAAATTTTTAGTCCTAAGGTATAGTCCTTTCATTTAACTACAATACCATTTGTTGAATTCGTTATTTTCTTTGGTTTTAACTCAACGACTTGTTTCCATTCGAGCTGCGGCAAGTCACAGAGACTATGGATGTATGTGTAAAGGATGAAATTGTAAATTTACTTGAATAGACGAGATGTTCAAAAGGCTCTCTATGCACGTCTTGTAGGAGTCAACCAATGGCTTGTTTGCAGCAAGTAATAGATGCATAGCATGTTTATTATATTCTTTTTAAGCTTAAGATGTAATCATACTTAGTATGAATGGTTTTTATTTGTGTTTTGGTGAAATATTTTGTATTCAATGTTACATTGATTGATTCTAGCTCATGTTTAAACCACATTAAAATTTTCATTTTCATTCTTTTACTCATTTTTAACCACACATTCTTCAATAAAATAATATTTTCCATCACATCAATAATTTTTCCTTTGATTCAACCACGCATTATCCATCAATCTACTATTCCAAAATAGGTTTTTCCAAAGTAATATGGCTCAAAGACGCAAGATGTCTTAATTAATTTATTGTTTTTTTGCATCTTTATATTCTTTTGAATAAGGTTTAAAAAATAAATAAATAATACAATATATGAAAATAATTTAATTTCTCCTATGAATTCTTTCATTGTCGAATCAATTAATAGCCTAAAAATATGATTTCCCCATGAAAAAAAATATTCGTAAGAAATACAGGATTTAGTCTACAAAATAATTTGTACCATGTTGTCACAAATACGCATTCCATACAAAAAAATATTTGTAAGGAAAAGCGAAACCGTTTAGTGGGAAAAATTAACTTTATCAGACGAATGATTTTGTCGAGCGAAAAATTACTCAGTGAATTGTATTCGTCTTCAAAGGGTTCATAGGTAAAAATTTTAGCCCACAAATTTTAAAAATTTGTCGTTTTTTACCTATCCCCTCGATCTTTGCCCCAGAAATATGTTTACAAAATTTTTTTGTCTGCAAATTTTTTTTCCCACAAATAAGAACATTTCCTTACAAATAAATTTTGTAGGGAAAACATAAATTTCTTGTAGTGAGCCATTAAAACTCATGTCTTAACGCGTTTAAAAAACAAAATCAAAAGACAGAAAACGATAAAAAGACAATTCTTACTTTTTCACATTCCTCTTCATATATTGATATGTCTGTATATATTTGATTTAACGACGTATCTTCCATTGTTTACTAAATTCTTTGTCTATTGAAGGTTATGAGTATTGGGATGCTTCAAACATTTTCTCTAGTTTATTAGGATTCTAGTTAAACAAAATTCTAAAAAAAATATATAAATATATATATATATATATAATCTGAGATAATTTAATGAAGATAAAAATTAGTGGATGAATTAAGAGTTATTTATTTTTTATTTATGTCTATTTAAGTAAATTTACATAGGATTTAAAATATAATAAAATTTTATTTTTAAAAGTGAATGTATCCTACTACCTTAAAAGAAAGGATTCATCCCTCCATTGTTCATTCTTAAAACCGAGGTTTCACAACAATCTGGTTCTAATTTGGTTTTCAACTGTCCACATGAATAAATATCTCCTACTTTTTTTCCCTACTTATGGGAGGCTTTTTTTTTTTTTTTTTTTTCCATTTTAACCATAATTTAAGTGGATTTTAAAATATACAAGATAGAAATTATTTTGTTTTGCTATGGGTTTATCGTAAATTATTGTTAGCACTAAAAATATATATATATATACTGGTTCGCGTTGTGCTGACACGATGCCTGCACTACTCATTTATTGTTTCTTTTTTTTTTAAAATGTACAAATGAGCATGTAATTCACGAGAAATTAACACATTAACATTACTTTCAAAATAGCTCGATCCGTGCATTGCACTGCAAAGACTAGTTTATATATAAGAGTCAATATTTGTAATCTTATGATTATATATATATTTTATCTAATGTGTAGTCCTTTTACGTTTTATTCATTTCCTTTTCCACATATGCAAACAACGTGATAATACTGAGTTTAATATCCACATGGATGATCTGAAGGAGTTGGAACAATTCCACGAAGTCATTGTTGCCTCTATCATAACTGGTAAAACTAAAGGTCTGTTATCTTTACCATTTTCAAACTGTTTCTTATCTTCGATTTTTTAAAACAGTGAAAAAGCATTCTTTTTTTCCATTTTCGAAAATTCATTATTGAAAACAAATTAAAAATTTACAAAGAAAACTCAAAACGACAAATTTATCGTTTTGAGTGTTTTAAGTTATAATCAAGTCAAAATTTTCAAAAACGCGTTTTGAATGTTTTCAAAATAATTTTCAAAATGTCAAAAAGAACACATTTTCAACAATCTCAAAATAGACACTCAAAACACAAAACCTAAAATGAATTCAAAACTCAAAACTGAAATACAAAGAGAACAGCCTGAAATACAAAGAGAACACCCCCTAAACTTCTGAAAAATGCTAAGATATTTTGTGATGTTTCTTCATGCACTAAGCTCTTGTTTCTTTGTTATCTTTTGCCTGATTTCAGTATAGACCAATAGACCAGTGAAATAGTATTTTTGCTTCTCAGAACCTCATTCGACGTGTATAGCTCTCGTCTATCCTTATCACTCGACACACTAACATTACCTTTAAAAAAATACCGACCGTGCATTGCACGGGCATAAACCTAGTATATAAAAAGTGTGAATGAAAATAGTAGTACCATATTTTATTAAAAATGTATGGTTGAAAATAAATTTTGAAAAAATGAATTTTTAGAAAAATTGGGCTCAAACAAGGGCTTAATATGTATTAAATAAATATGTTAGTAATAACTCACCCCACCAACCATCTAGACCATTTCGCAAAAAGCAGCGACACATCTCGTGCAGTGACTTTCATCATCGCTCGTAGGGACGATGGTTTTGAGGTTTTGTGGATGGTTTTTGGGGTTTTGGAATGGTTTATTCCTTCTCTAATTTGATTAGCCAGAGTCTTGGGTGGTTTTGTTGGTGGTTTGCAAATGGTGGCGATTGTGCATTTAGTGTTAGTGCTAGCAGTGGTGGCGGTTTCTTCCTTCTTCGGTCTGGTTCGATCAGTTTAATTGGAGTTTTGGGGTGATATTTATTGGTTATTGGTAGTTCACAAATGCTGGTAATGGCATAGGGGTGGTAGTGGTGAAGGTTATGTTGGTGCTGACGATGATGATGGTGTAAGTCGTAGCGAAGATAGTAGCAGTAGTGAACTGGTAAGACATTAGGTTGGTGTCGATGGTGAAGTGGGGTTGGGGTGGAGTGAAGAGTGTTTGTAATCAATTATTCAGGTGATTGTGACGAATAAAATGATTAATTGGTGTTCAATAATAAATGACCGATAAAATATATACTTTGCGGCCAATAAATAATATGTGACCTAAAATAATATAAGATTGCGACTAAATTTGTAATTTTGACTCATAATTAGTTAAGTTATGACCAATTAAATTGATAATTTGTGATTGTGAAATAACTTGTGACCTATTAAATTTATTATTTATGATCGAGAAATAATACGTGACATATTAGTTTGATAATTTGTAACTGAGAAATAAATTGTGGCTTATAAAATTTATGATTTATAATCGAGAAATAATGTACGATCAATTAATTTGATAATTTATGATCGATAAATAAATTGTGACCTATAAAATTTATAATTTATGATTGTGACGTTCTACGATTATGAATTGTACGTAACTCTAACAACAAATTGTATAATACTGTAACATTAATATATTTAATTAATAAATATCATCTATTTAATTAATAAAATATAATTATGACCTAATAGTTTGAATTTTAAAATAAATTTCTTAATTTTGAAACTATATCTTTCAAACACCTTAGATAGGTATGGTTCCCCTTAATAAATAATGAAAAGTTTTACTTGAAATTGTTATTATATCACTTTTTCACGTGAATGTAATTTTTACTTGAAAATGACCTTATATCACTTTTCCACATGAATGTAATCATTTCCAACATTTTTTTTTTTTTGTCAAATCAAAACCTACTCAGAAGATCGAATAAATGAAACATTCCAATTCGTTGGGAAGAAAATCTATGAATCTAGAAGAAATATAAGTCGTTCAAATATTAAAAATCAAATATACATCACCACATGATTAACGTGATTTCTGACACAATAAAAACATATACTAAAAATATGTTTAGAAACAAAAATATCTGATTTGTGAATAAAAAAATAATACCTCATTTTTAATAAATGAAAACTTAAAAGCATGTTTTCATCTAATAATTTCCTATTTTTCTTCTGAACTCCAAAAATAGATTAAAAGCTATTATTGCTCATTGGCTCCTTCATGTTTAACTTCAACTAAATGGATCAAGTGGATTGGAACCGCCTAGTCCAGATATGATAAGTTCTCATTAGGCCCATTACCAAAAGGCCCAACACCAGGTTTTTTGGGCTCCGCGTGTCAAATCTCAAACTAAATTCAGATAGGGAGATGAAGTGGTAAATCACTTGGTTTGTTTAAAAAAAGATGTAGATAACAACAAATCATTTCAAATTTTATCTTATCAAAAAACAATGTTACTAGTACCCTTTCAAGAATCGCCTCTAATTCTATAAATTCGACACTCTAGGAATTCAAAGTAAGATTCAAACAATAATTTTCTATCAATCTTTTATCCCGACATGGAAAAATTGACTTGAGATATTCATCTGTTATGTTCAACGGTTGATGAAAGGCAGTGTCGTACTAGTCGAAGTACGTGGCATGTAGCAAAACTCAAGCACTAAATCACTAGTCCATAAATTCTAAATACATCACATCCTACTTGATTGTGTTAGCCTATCAGTTATTTTTCAAGAAATTGGAGTATACCAACCAAGAAAATTGACATTTTACCACTTTACACCCTCAAATTGACCATTAACCAAAGTTTAATAACCCAAAATTCAACCACATTTTGCTGATCTTCTGTTGATTTATTTCTCTCCTTTGGTCATTTACACACACAATCACAAAAATGGCAGATGAAACCAAGCATAATCCAGGTACACCACACTATAATATAACTATGTCAAGAAGAACTAGACGACCTAACAATCTCAAAATAGAGCCATTTGGAAGTACGTGTTTTGAAGAAAATAAGTGTTTAGGGGATGAAGAAAAGGTGTATGGAGGACATAAGTATGATAATCATCATCAGCAGAAAAGCTTGAAGGAGCTGATTGAAAGCAGATGTCCACTTGCTCAGCACTTGGAGTTCAAGGAAGAAGAGAAGAAACAAGATCTGGTCATTATTCGGAAAGAAAAAGGAGTGAAATTCAAGAAAGTTGTGAGACATTGTGTTGACGTTATGAGCAGTTTGATCAAGGTAAAACAAGACCCTCCTTTAGGGTCCCGGAAAAAACCGATAGGACCATTAACACTGGTTAAGAAGAAATGAGCATTTTCGAGTATTTACTAGAAAATGTGAAGGAGTTTTGTGTGTTAAACATGAACATATAATGATCGAGTGTGTGCATTGTTCTTGAAACTATGATGAATACTATAGATAGTTGCACAATGTATTTCGGCAAATTGTGTATGGAAATTCATGATTCATCTTTTTTTTATAATGCATGTATGGAAAGATTGATTTTGAGATATTTTGTTGGTTCTACCATATTATTTTTCTAGTATTTTAATTATGTAACAAGTTGAGGATCTTTCCTTTTAACCTTACAAAGAGGGTCATTCTGGTGCCTCCAGCCTCAATTTTAGTTTATTTTATTCAGAACATAACGGAAAATGTTTACTATGTTCATTGTTTAGCCTTCAGGTGAATTAGGATGCAAGTTGAGGAGACCTGAAGCATTACACTTACAAAGTTAAAAATTCAGCTAACAGAGTGAAAATTCAATTTGTTTTTCTTGTAGAACCGTTTTTCATTTACCCACAAACGGCCAATTAATAAATTGGTGCAGAACTAAACCAAATCTGCCAAAATATGAACCGAGCAGTATAAATGAATTAATAATAATGAGGAAATTGCACTGCATGTTATTTTTTGACTTTGCATCTTCAAAAATGTCAATTTTTTAAAGCCTTTGCAAGATTGTCATTTTTGAACATTTTTGCCCCTTCAGAGAATTTAAATACCCAACAATTCTTGAGTTGACAACTCAAAAAAGTTGTACAAAAAGTAGAAAAAATTGAAAACCAATCACCTCACAATTGTACTTGAAATTTTTGGACAAAAAATTGTGAAACCCAAAATCAAACCACGTTTCCATCCATTGGTCTATTTCATTTTCTTTGGACCTTCATTCCAAAAAAACCCCTAGAAACCCTCGGTTTCTTTGGATCTCTGTCAACTTCCTGGTAAGCGGATAAGTCTTTCCACGTCTCCCTCCACCTCTCTCCATCGAACACTTGCATACCGAAAGAGGGGCATTTTTGCATGTATTTGTTATATCTATATTTCGTATGCTTGTTTAATTTATTTGGATCTTAGCCACGATTTAGAGCTCAATTATTTTTTTTCTTTTCATTGATTAGGATTGTGTTCAAAAACCTTGTCCTTGACTCCTTGCTGGCGATTATTCGATCGGAAAGGAAAAATCGCAAACGAATCAGCCTACTCCAGCTTCTCGTCGTTGTTACTAGCTACCGTCGTCCACCAGTAACGGTTCAAGCAAGGTTAGTACATTAACATTTTTGATTTAGTGATTTTTCTTCCCATCCGGTGACTCATTTCCACTAATCTATATTTGAGCCCGTGAACAATGAATAAATACCGGTGAATTTGTGATTTTTGAATGGTTGAATCCGTCTGCTTCTGTAACATGTTGGTCATTTTGATGCTATCTTGAATTTGTGCTTTTGTCAATATGTGATTTGTAAATTTCCTTTGGATATTTGTTTTGTGAATTGTGTTTGTGATATGTGACATTTAGTTTGGGAACTTCATCAAAATTCAAAATAGAGGGGGTGATTATGTATTACATGATCATGTTTTTTTACCTTCTCAATGGTGATTATGTTCAGCCTTCTAAGTGAAAATGTCTTTCTCTTGTAGGTAAATTGGGTGTTGCTTTATGATTTTTGAATTAAGAAGAAGTAAATGTAGTTTCACAATCGGCTATATTAATAATGTACCTTATGATTTTATAGAGTCAATGTTATAATGTGGAAGAAGTTTCATTAATTATCTTGTCTTGAATTTGCTTTATAATATTGTCTTGATATTTTCGTTGTCTATTTGGCTCCTACTATGTGGAGAGGGCTGGCCGATTTGGTCAGATGATTGTAAATACTTTACTTGCTATAGAAATTAAAGGCAAAGAAAAGAATTATAGTATACTTAAGATTTTTCATGCTCTTGTTGGTTGTTCTATAGTAACTGGTTATTGAGAATGTACATAGTAAAGATGATTCTACTACCCCTTTGTAATTCTAAATTTTATCTTCTCATGATCGAAACATAAATGAGCAGCATAAAAACAATCAAGGTAAAGTGCCTTTAGTCAGGTATAAATTGAAATTCATGCATTGCAAGAAATTTGACTAGATTATTGGGAATTATGCTCGTTATTTAAATTTGGAAGTGTCATTGAATTGATTACATTAGTTAGCCTTTGTATTATTACAAGTATTGGGAGGAATTAGAATTTCTGTATTTACAAGACAAGTGTATTTAGGAGGAAAATGTCACGTTTGTTCTGCATTTAGGAATGAAATTAGCTCTTGAATAACACATATTTACTTAGCGGTCACCGAATTGTCGTTCCAGACAGTTCACCGCAGTAATTCTCGACATATGGAAAAATATCGACAGATGAACTGTCGAGACTCGACGGTCGAGGTCAATTTTTCTCGACACATGACAGTTCCACATGTCGAACATTGATTCATTAAACGTAATATGTGTGTTTCGCATTAACATATACGAAATATTGTGAACCACAATTTTTTCAATTATTTTTGTAGATTTGTAATATACTGTTTCATGTTTTATGATTTTCGTATTACATGATATTCGTTTTATTTCGTTATATGATCTTCGTATTATTTCGTTAAATTGTGTTTCTTAATTTGTTGTTGTACTTTGGTATCAACATGTACCAAATATCATGATCTGATATTTTTTTGTTTTCTCGCTGTACCTTGCTGAAGAGATGGCTTTCGAATTCCTCGTTCCGAAAAATGCACTATTGCGGGCACACATTTCGTAACGAACAACCTTAAGTACGTAAAACGGGTCCTGGACCTTTGCAGTGTGACACTTGGGAATTATGTAAGAGTAGCAAGAAAATTGTTATACTGATGTTGAATGTAGATCTAGGGCCCATGGATCGTGCGTGAATGAATAAATGTTTTTATGTATATGGCAAAATGTTGCCATTGTTATCCATGTTATCTAAAGTTGGGGTACTGTTTTGTGGTTCGAATGTCGTAATGCAGTGATTCAACATCTTAAGATATGAATGTACTAATGAAAATTGATTGCCAATAATTAAGATACAAAGGTAATAATGAAAATTGATTGCCTACAACTATATACAAGATTTTTGAAGAAAAAATGGTACACAATCATTAATATTTTCAATTGTCATAAATTAACGAACCAATTTAGGTCATAAAGGTACAATTAGACTCAAACCCATCACACCAATAGTCAAATTAAGTTTGAGCTGTGACTTGATGGTTGGGTAGTAAATAACAGTAGTTGCTTCAATCCCAGAAGTTCATTATAAATAGCATGACATCACTTCATTATGATTTACACTTGAACACTTCATAAGTTTTGTGATACTATATATTACTCGCATAGAAAAATATTTTCACCGATTGCGTTTGCATTCTCCATGATGGGTTAGTGCCAACTGTCGAGAACGATAGAAACAGTCTGTTCGAAACGACAGATGAATTGTCGGGATGTTTGCAATGATATGTCCATTACGTTTGCATTCTCCATAATGGGCTCGTCCACGGGAATCATCGAACAGTTCAACCTGTTTTGTCCCATTTCTACTTCCATTCGTCATCCACATGAACAAACTATTTCAAAATTGCGACACGATGAATCTCAAATGATTACTCATACATGAAATATTGGGATTGCAATGATAAGAATTTTACACAATAAATATGTCCACATTAATAATATAAAAGTAGAGCATTCGAATATTTAAATCTATGGAGTAGCAAAAGGTGAAATTAAGGGTTTTAACAATTTTCAAGTGTCGAATTCGACAGCTAAATTGTCTATCCCAACAGTTCATAAATGTCGAGTTCAATAGTTCACATGTCTAACCCGACAATTTCAAATGAGCTATTCGACAATTGAACTATAAGAATTGTTAGGAAGTTTGAAAACATGTATTTGGTACATTTGAAGAAATTATTCAAAACATTAATAGTGATAATCAATTCTCAACTACAACATAACAACATCTTCCCATTAATAAATAACTAAATACTTCATTAAATATATAATCCTTCATTTTTGTAAAGGATATTGGTATTTTTACCCTTTAAAAATATTTCAAAAACTAAACAACTCAATGAATAATAGTTGGAAGTTTAAAAAATTTCTCTCATTGCATTTGACCATGTTGTATTTAACATCTAAAAAATAGTAATCTATAAGATAAAATTATAAACAATTTGTAATGGCTAACCTCTCAAAATGGATGATGAATTCAATAGTAATGTGCTCTTGATCAAGGAATAAAGAAGATGAAGAAGAAGTTAGGGTTTGTTAATGGGAAGAAGATGTGTGGTTATGTTAATATTTTAAATTATTTTATCTTTTTTTTTTAAGAAAATTCATATTACTCAATATAATATACATATATACAATGTTTATAATATACAAATTGAATCATCACATCATAACATTAATCATAACATTAATTACATTCAAGTCAAGCATTAAATGCTCATAAAAATGTGTCATTAAAGGTAATTTGGACCTTTTGCACAAAAAATGACATTTTTGCTCACCAAAAGTGAAAATGACAAATTTTTGTTGATTTTCAAATTTAATGACATTTATGAAAATTCCTTATTAATGATCAGCCCCATACAAGACAAGTATATTTTTCATGGAAAACTCAGGACCAGACCGGGCCGGTTCTTGTGGAAAACCAAGGGGCTCAAACTTAATTTGGTGTATACCCCAACCAAATTCAGTTAAGTCAAAATTAAAGGGGGTGTATTCATTTGGTTCTTTTAAAGATTTTTTGAGAATTTAAAAATTTTAGATGTATTCAATTGATACTTTTAAAAATTCTTTTAAAATTTAGGTGTATTCAATTGGAACTTCCATTGACTTTTAAAATCTCTAAAGTCATGTGGTATCCAATTAAAACTTTTTAGAAGTTTCTAAAAGTCCTGAGATATTCAAATAAATAGTGACTTTTGAAAAATTATCTACTTATTGGACTTTTGGAAACTTTTTGGTACAAAATATAAAAAAAAATTCTTAAAGATATCTCGTATAGTATGAGATTTGTGAAGAATTCAGAGCCCAAAAAAAAAAAGTATTTTTTCTTTTAATTATAGGATTTTCTTATATCTTTTCAATTCATTTACTGTAATCAATTTATGATTATTATACATGTATATAATTACTTTTGAATTGAAATTATAAGCAATTATTTCAGAACGTAGAATGCCATGTAATCGATCTTTTTTTTTTTTTTTGGTTAAGAAAACATTGTATTTTTAAAATTTATGTTGATTTCGTGAAATATTTTTGGTTATACTCTTAGAAATTGGTGTAAAATTTTTTATTATTTTATTTGTGCCAAAATTGAATTATAGGGCCGTGACTAGTGACTTTACTCAAGAAAGTTTTGTGGGTATCGTGGTTCTCGAAAATGTTAATTAGGTAAAAAAAGATTGTAGTTTTCTAGGTATATAATGAATTTGTAAGATAAAAAGTCTTCAATCATTAAAAATCTTTAATCAAAATTTATAAAAGCCCATGAAAACCTTTTATTAGTTCTTAACAAATTCATAGAAATCACTTAAAAGTTCATTAAATCCACAAAAGTCAACCATTTAAAAAGTCTATAGAAGTCTTTAAATGTCTCAATTGAATATACCCCCTTAAAACTCAAGCAATGTGTTAAGTCCAAATTATAATTGATAATATCTAAATTTGTAATTGGCAATTTCTTTAGCCAAAGTCATGTCATAATTGAATTGTATTAGGAATTTATCAAAATATAATCAAAGTCAAAATATGAGTTATTGTAGTTAAGGATTGATAGTATAAGTTTTGAATGGGTCCAAAATGTCCAAGAAGATCATATAAGATCATTGGAATGCAATCAAAAGCCAAATAATTGTAAAAGTATTGCATAAATCATGCCCCAAATTCCTAGTCACAACTTACAACACATTTTTCACACAGGCATATTGAAATTTGGACAAGACTATACCCAAAAACATTTTAGCTATTTGAGTTAGCTTTCCAACGTATTAAAAGACTTAATAAGCTTGAATTAGAAAAAAAAGATTGCCTTATAATTAAACTTGAGAAGTCTACAAAATGATTGAATGAATTAAATGTTGAGAAAGAGTCCTTATAAATTAAGGTTAAAACTCTTATAAATGATCTCGAAAAATCAAATGCCCAACTTCAATCCTTCTCTAATGGATCTAAGAAGATTGATAACATGATATGTCTGAATAAAATAGATGATAATGGAAGAGATCTAGACGATAATGAAATAAATTCTCGTGCTACTAAATAAATAAAGGAGATGTTTTTTTATTATTATTATTGGACATGTTATTTTGTGAACAAGTACTAGTAAAGTTCATGGTTAATAAAATTTTCATTAATTTATTTAGAACTTATTTGGAGTATTTGATATATGTTGTTACACATATCTTTTGCACTACACACATTAGACTCTTGTGAGTAGATTTTGACCGCGTGTTTGAGATTTGGGAAGTTGGTTATTTGTGTGGTGAATTAACTTTGAATATGAACTGACCTTTAACTAGATTGACTTAAACTCTAGTATATTTCCCATAAAAGAAAAAGATGATTGAGACTAAAAAAAATTGAAATATATGAAAAAGTTATATTTATTTTATACTTGACTCTGAGCACATAGGATCAAAGGTAAAGCTGCACTCTCTTGACAGAGGTGGTAAGGGACTTTAGGGCTTGTTGGAGCTTCTAAACATAACGAATCGAAGCCGAAGATGGATCAAAGCTTTTATACCAAGGCGATAGACGAAGGTCTTTGTAACCTTATTGACTTGAACAATTAAACATGCGAGGTTTCTTAAAACCTGATACCATATGTCATATGACTTGGAGTCAATGGCCTAAAACTTATTATAACTGTTATTAAGTTGTTTAATGAAAAATTTGAACATATTATATAAAAAAATGAGAGAAAATAATTATATATATGCTTATTGATAGGGGGAGAGAAAATTTATAGAATGAAAAAAATTAATATGAGCTTTTTATTCAAGATTTTAGTAGCACTGTGTTTGACTTCATAATTTGAAGAATATATTCATTCACAATGATTCTTTGCATATCATTTCTCATTGATTTAATGTTTTAAGACTTGCTTATATGAGTTTAATGTCACTTTTAACATATGTATGTCTTATACAATATACTCTGTCTAAGCTTAAAATAAGCTATGTGGGAAAAGTTTAATCGTTTATGAACTATTCATGTATAAGTAAGCAAATAACTATTCATGATGAAAAAGTTGAAAATAGGTTTAGTTAGTTTCCTCTTGTTTTTCACATGATATTGTAGTTTTCATGTATTTCAGGAAACAGGTTGACCAAATATTGAAGAAAATTTTGGAAATTTTATTATTGGATAATTTTGGACTTTTTAACTTTGAAATAAATAATTTTCTCACGAAATGCTAAAGAGATAGATTCTTAAGTCCAAATTTATAATTAACAATTCATTAGTCAAAATTATGTCCTAATTAAATTGTATTAGAAGTTTATCAAGTTGTAATTAAAGTCAATATAGAAGTTATTGAGTCCTAATTCTAACAAAATAGTTAGGGATTGGTAGTATATGTTTTGAATGAGTCTAACATATTCAAAAAGATCACATATGATCGTTGAAATGCAATTAAAAGTCAAATAAGTGTAAAAGTGTTGCACATGTTATACTCCAAATTCGTAGTGCAACTTCCAAAGCATTTTTCACAAAGAAAACATTAAATTTGGACAATGCTAGCTATTTGAGTTAAATTTTCAATGCATTTTGAATCATCTTAATATGATATTGAGAGATAAAGTTATTATAAAAATACTGATGACAATTCATTTGCCGTTCACCTGGCCTAGAGCTCGAGCGGTGTGGTTATCCAAATAACAATAATATTCGTTTTTAAGCTAATATTGAGTTCATTTTCATCCGAAACACTACTCATTATAAATATACACCCTATGTGACGTCCAAAAATGTGTTGAACCATATTTTTCGATAGAGATCAATACTTTGATGACACAAAACATTCTTTGAATCCAAGATTCAACCACCACATATTATTTAAACCATAAATTATTCCAAAACATATTTTGTTGATCAAGCTACATTATCTCATATGAAACCAAAAGATCAAAACACAGAATGTCTTTTAATCAAACACCAAACCACCTAAACCATCGGAGATAAACGATATCTGAGATCGGGAACTGGTGTAGAAACACGTAGTCTAGAAGGGCTAAGATAATATACTAGGGGGTCGGGAGCTGATGTGAGAAGCATACAGTCCAAGAGAGCTAAGGTAATATACCAGGAGTCGGGATGTGGTGTAAGGAGCACGCACCCCAGTAGAATCAATGAAGACTATAGGAAAAGAATGTCAAATGAGACTAAGGGTTAGTCGGGTCTGAACCATATCATATGCTGTTTCGTTTATGGTGGATTATTTATTGCTAAAGTGCTCAGAGTTTTTGATCATTTGCGAAGTGTTTTTTCCATGATCATATTGATGTTATTAATTTTATGCAATTTACAAACTGTAGTATTCGAGTATAGAATAAATTGAACTTGATTGACTAATCACCTAGAAACAATTAAAAAGTAACTTCTTCCTTTTAATTGTGTAATTTCACTCGTTTAGTCTAAATAAATCGACTAAATTAAAAATTTCATAGCATCTCTTTAAATTGTGGAGAATAAACCATTTTAAAAAATAGCACTCCAAATAGCAGAAATCCACCAAAAGATAAACACAATATTGGCTAACAAAAAGGGGCGGAGCTAAAATTTTAGAGTTGTGGGGAAAATTTCACAAAATTTTTATGGTGGGGTCAAATTGAAAACTATTAAAGATTTTTTTTGAAAATGTTGTGCAAAATCTTGGAAAATATTGTGCAAAATTTTGAATATAAAATTTAGTGCATGTTTGAGCCCAAATTTTTTTGTCAAAGTACATTTTGTAATATTATTTTGTTGGAGAATACGTGGTAAAAAAAAAAAGGAAAAATGTTATATTTGAGTAAAAAATTATTTTATGAAATAATGTGATATTGAAAATGAGTTTTGAAGAAATGAGAGCCAAACATAGGCTTAGTGTGGGAACAGATGGCCCCACTTCCTCCATTGTAGATCTGCACATGCTAACATAAATGTAGGTCCACGAAGGAGGCTAAATATGTGAGAACACTTCTAGTGCCTACAGGAGATCGTTTGCCAAATTTGGCTTTGAGAACAAAACGGCAGTGAAACCAAAATCACCAAATTCATGCAGCAAAGAACCACCAATATTTCTCATCAAAACCAATATTCACCAATAACTAAATAATCACATGGTTTCTTCCTTCAGTAACTAAAGAACCGATCAAGAACCATCCTTTCAAAAGCTGGCAAGGCAGCTACCTGCAACCAACGTGGACTTGTTAATATATATTTAGTTATATTTATGTAAATTTTATAATGTTACTAGTTTTTAATTGTCAAATACTGTTACAAGAATTTTTAATAATGTATGTATAGCGAAATAAGTTTTAGTTAAGATATATTTTAGTTTTTCTAAAACAAACTTTTTAGTTGATGTTAGATAAAAATTTTCTACATCAGATATTATATCACCATTCCATTCGAATTAACAAAAACAACGCAAAGATTGGTGAGAATTCAATGCTCCGAAAATATAAGGGTTCATAAACAATACTCGCCACAGTCTGGGCCTAAGATCAAGTGGAAAGGCGTAGTCAATGGACAATAGGTGAATATTTTTATTAATTAGTTTCCAACATGTCTCTCTTGTATGTCCTTGCCTCTTGAAAAAGTCCCACCGCCATTATTTTTCAATGGTTACCTATTGTCATGATTCTGATATTTGAAGATGCTTCTTTGTCGTGACTAGGACAGATGCTTCAGCAGCATGGTATTAAGCATCATAATCCTTCATCAGCTCGAGTAATGGAGTAAACTTCACTCAAGGAAGGCATCTCTTCCTTTGCATGTACTCGCACACGGACTTGATCGAATTCCTTGTTTAAGTCCAGCAAAATATTCGTATAATCTTTCTCCTTCCACAAATTTCAACATCATTGCAGCATCTTCACCACACTTCATCTTGAGATTTTGACAACAATCAAGTTCAAGCCATAATCCACACAAGGTATTATAATATTAAATAACCAACATTGTACCTTGTAAAACCAAGGAATCCTCGACTTTGAAGTAATTTTGCTTTACGGTAGCCATATGTCTTTGGCAATAGTAAAAATATACAGTTTCCACTAATTTCAGATTGCATCGAGTCCCAAAACCATGACATCATTAAAGAATCATCCACATCCAAGCCTCAAATTTTGGAACCTCTTCACTGGGTACAAGGCCGGTCCTTTCAATTTTGTTCGAATCACTTGAGACCAGAATAGGTAATTTTTCTCATTGAGACGGTAAGACGGTTGAATAATTTGAAGTTCATTGAGTAATATCCGGGTAGACTGGTTGAAAATCTTAGCTGGATTTGATGCTTCGAGGTAATAGAGATTTTGCTTTTTTCAAAGAAAGGGAAAATTTAGGTCAAAAAGGGCAATGAAGGTCAGGTACCACAAATAATTCATAGAAGAAAAATATAGGATTGTCTTGAGAGAAACTTCTAATACCATGTAGATGAATATAAATAGAATTTCGGGCCTATATTTCTCTAATTAATGTTTACAGTTTATAGAGTGCAATTATCGCTAATTCAGAAAATTAATTTTACATAAAGAAATTGGCCAAAATCTTTCTAGGAGATATTACACCCTAGCGTCCATATTTTAGCAATTAAACTAGGAAAGAGGTCAATCTATTTACAACTATACAATTTGCAGGGCCATTTCCATTACTCAATCCCTCGTGAGATTCTAGTTTTGGACAATCAAGTCATACTTTATCGGTGCTTCTTTGGCAATCAAAAATAAAGATTTAATTCATTTTTTCCTTTTCAAACATATAGTTGAGAATTTGTTAACGATAATTTACAGTATTTGTTACGCATCGCAGTTGAGGTTCTAGTCAGAAGACCATGCCATAGTCCACGTGGAGATTTAAGTCAAATTTAACCAAGTCAATGAAGACTCAATTGGCAAAATGAAGAAGTCAAAGAAAAGTTGATGTTTCGAATCTTCTTCTGGCCGAAGTCTTCAAAGAAGAATTTGACGCCCTTTTCATCTGAAACACTATATAAGTGGCTGAAACTCTAAAATCGAAATACTATATAAGAAGCCAATGAAGTAGTCGAAGATCTCTGTCCCGCAACTCTTCACACCAAAAGACGTCCAATACGAAGCTCCATATGGCCGAAGCCCTTGTTATCTTTTAGAGGATTTGCAGGTAATCTTTAAAAGTGTATGATATAACGTTTGTAATAATAATGTCAGGATTGTCGCCTAACATATAGGGTGACTAACCCATTGTAAATGTAATAAATGCATAGCAGACAGAGTGATACGAGGCTTTGGCCTAGGAGATGGGGCTATGTGGTTCTATCCAACGACTACCATGTTGGCTAGAACTCTATAAATAAGCAACTTTTGTTAACATTTGTAAAGAGGATGCAACCATTTATACTTGAAACCACACTCAATCTTCTCTCTTACTTATTTCATATTTATTTGTTTGACTTTAGATTACTTCTACCTTTTTAGTTGTTTATGATTATTTGTTTATATACAATCTTTTATAAACAAAGCCGATAACGGAATCGATCTGATACCACTTTGTTGTGAAATTAACTATCGGATTGAGATGTTGAAGTTATATGGCACAATAATGAAGTATTTGATTAATCAAAAGAATAATAAAGATAAGAATATGGCAAATGAGTTAAGAAATTTTATTGATTCAAGAATAATGGAAAAGAGAGAAAATTACAACGGATCCTATAATTCTAGTAATCTATTTTCTCACATTACATTATTGTATAGAAGAACCAGTATTTATAGGGAACATGTAGGGGACGTCCAAACTCTCTTGGTAGAGTTGTTGATGAAATATGATGTTCGTGAAATTCCGTAAGTGTACGGATCGTGACAAGTAATAAAGTTGATTTATTAAGTTCGAATATCGTCCCACAAAGACTATTATTTACTATAAATTTTTAAACTAATCTAACTTTAATTTAAATTAAAATAGTAACTAATGATCAAATCAAATTTTATTTTCTAACCAAAATTCTAATAAATAAAATAACAAACTATTAATTAAAATAACAAACTCAAACTAAAACTATAGAAAAGATTATGTGATTGGATAGTTAAAATTTTTTATTTCACTTAACTTATTTATCATACATTTAATTCCAATTCATTCACCCATTTTTCATACGTACCACGATCGAATAACCTGATGTAATTAGTGATATCTCTCGAGCAACACTAATTCTATTAATTTATCTATAGGAATTCAACATGGATCACATAGCTTATAATTATCTATCGATCTCTTACAATATCTATGTTAATTATTGCACGAGCTAGAATTATAGATCACCTCTTTGTCTCAATATTATCCCTAAATCAATTAATTGTTGCGCAAACAATTAAAGCATTAAACACACAATAATTAATTAACAAATATCAAAATTGTATGAAAATTTTGAAATTAAACACATAATAAAAATATTAAACTACATCATCCATCCTAGCATAAAAATATTTACCCACTCATAACGTTGAAATTAAACATGCAAAAGTGGAAAGATATCACAAAAAATTGACGAAACGTGATTAATTCCAATTTAATATTTAATGTATATTAATCAATTCAGCCAATCAGCCCCTGTTTTTCCCACAATGCAGCTTCTATGTTTCTTCCCAATTCCAGCCGCTATAGTTGACTCTTTCTTCTTCTCAATTGGCTTTTGTGTGTATATATAATATATATATTATAGTCGACTGCCTCCAATCTGTACGTGAATATATTTTCTGCCCAACTTCCAGCTACTTTCTCCAAATTATTATTATTATTTTTTTGCCGGCCACTACGTGAATATGGATATATATATATATAACAATTCACAACCTTTTTTTTATAAATTCTTTTTAACCAAAGAGTCCAGTCCATTGACATTTCAAAATAAAACCTATTTAATGTTATACTTCATTCAAAGTCCTCAATTCTTTTATGTAATGCAAGTTGATCTTTAACACGATTTTATTTGTGCAGCCCATGCTAATTTATTTCTCGCACTTTGAATTTTGCCATTTTCTGTTATTTTGTATTATTTTCTTCAATTCTTCATTAAATATAAAATTTTACCTACAAAATATAATTTAACATAAATTAGGTAAAATTTAATTCAAAAAACAATAAATTATGATATAGCTCCATTAATAAATATAAAAACTACACTTATCACACCTTCAAACTTGACTTTTTGTTTGTCCTCAAATAAAACTAAAACCTAACAAACACACAAACATGCAATACTATACCTAATTGGTGGTCAATCAATCAAGTAATACATAAAGATTTAGCTAGCTAACCTAATTTTTTATCTTATAATTGAAATCATAATATTAAATTTAATCACATCTTCAAAATTACAATACAAAAATTAAAATCTATTTTTCAATGTAAAATCAACGTGTGTGTGAAGAATTAAGCATCACATTATGAATTTATAAGTTGTTTCAATTCCCGACCCTCAATTGTCAAATATATTTTTTCATCACTCGTAAGATTCATACACCCCAATCTTATTATTTTCGCTTTTTTCAACTGTGCGAACTAATGTTGAATTTTATACTATCCTCACCTCTCTAGTTTAGGCAAATTTCACTAATTGCTAGTCAATATGTTAATAAACAAGGATTCTCCATAGTTTAATTGATTCAATATCTAGGACTTAACTAGGCTAATAATCCCTTATCAAAAGTCCAATTTTCCCAAATAAATGTTTGGGACATAATCAAGACATTTTGTGCGTTTTATGTTTCATATACATGCTTTTTCTAATTTTTTATTAAAAAAAAAAATTCAATTTTTTCTTTATTTGAAGCATTCTCAACCTTAAACTTTCTAAATGATCCATGTAACAAGCTTTCGGCCAATTACTCTCAAGTTAGATGACCATATGGCACCAGGTTTTAAAGACCCTTGAATGCTTACTTGCTCGAGTCATAAAGGCTACGAAAAATTTTTTTTTAAATAAAATAATAATAATTTTTTATACCTTGATTAGTGTAATGACCCTCATTATAACACCAATTCAAGAAAAACAACTTCTAACTTAGGATTTTCACCCAATTTCATCATAATTATATTAGACAATCCACACAATATTTTTTTCACACATGGAACGTTTATATCAATATCTTCCAACAACAGTGAGTTCTCCCAAAATATTCTAAATTTGGTCCAAGGATGCAAAATTTTGCGGTTTTGGGTTTAACATATATGGTCCACTATTTCAACGTTTCTAATTTTGAATTCAACTCATTCATACACAATGCTTAACTTAATTCATATGTTCAATATATATCAATTTTCTTATGAAAAAATAAAAATTAATATGAGCATATAACTTATTCACCATTCGTAGATCAATTTATGATTCAATACATTCATCATTGTTTGTCAGTCCAACTAACTCACACAAGCACACAAAAAGAAAATATTTTTGAAATTTTTGAAATTTCTTTAAAAAAAAAATAAAAACACATAAAAAATGAAAACTCATGTTTTTCACCCCAAACTTAAATTAGACATCGTTTTCAATATCTTAAATCATAAATCCGCATATAAAGGATGAAGAAGAAAGTGAATAAAATATTCCCTTGATATGGCGTGTATTCAACGGCTAGCTTTCATATTACTTCCGTTGGTTTCTTAGTCAAAATTGGTTTAAATGTTCCCCTACGTCATATTTCTGAAAACTCAAATAAGGCATTAAGAATAAATAACTGGAACAAGTGTTATTTAACTCTAACATATAATAAACCAAAAAACGAAGACCTAAGGGAAAACGGTGTAGGGATGATGAATTCTAAATAAACTTAAAATAAGTTAGATTATTGTATAGAAGAGCCTAGTATTTATAGGGAATATGTAGGGAATGTCCAAACCTTCTTGATAGAGTTGTTGATGAAGTAGGATGTTAAAATATCGAGTCCAAAATGAAGTAGGAGAAGAAAACGAGAAAAACCCAAACAGTACAGGTGGCACCGCGGTGTCCACCTCTGGGCCCCACGACGCCGAGCAGTCTGCCCCTGAATTTCTTTTTTTCAAATTATTTTCTCCATCACAAACTCTTCTTCAAGTCAAATACCAATTTTTAACTCATAATGGGCTTCCAAAATAAAATTTCAAATTGACATAGGTTTCCAATATCATTCTAAACTTGAATTCTCCTTGACGTGTACTTTCATTAGAATTCTTCAATACTTCAAACACTTCAACAAAAGAATTCGGGTTACATCCAAATTGCAACACAGTCATTTTTTATCATATTGTCAGTGATCGAACATTTTTATCTCGTATCATAGAGTATCTTACACGTCAATAAACACCAACCTTCTCCGTCCAATTCGTCGATCAAAAATGTGTTGAAACTTATTTACATGGACGCGAGTAGGTCCAACATCTATTGCCCACATGACCGTTACAAAACAAAGGGAATCATAATTTTTTCCCTAAAAAAGAATTTTTATACATTGATAAACTAACGATGTGACAAGTGATACATCGGTCGATTTGATGACTCAATAATTTGGCATAGCTAGTGCCTAGACAGATCTAATAATTATCAAATAGGCAAAATCGTTGAGGAGTATTAATAAAAAAGTTAATTCAACAAATGATCAATGATAGCAATTCCATTGGCGATCATGAATATTGTAGCATAAATAGATGTGTCATTGATTTGAATGGAATTTACGATAGTAAACTGTGACTAAAAACCGATGAACCTTTATCGGTAAATATTGAAGAAAATATTGTTGACAATGAGTGACAGTACTTTGATCACTCATTGCTTATGATATTCATTAATATCACTAACAAAATTTTGTCTGTTTATATATTTTAATTATTTGTTAGTTACAACATATAAGTGAAAATATCATATTATTTTTTCCTTAATAGTATTAGCTACAAAGATGTTTGTTAAATTGTTTTTTATTCCCGACACAATATTTTATTAATATTTAATTTACATATTTTGAGCAATGATATATAACATTACTGGTGCTAAAACGCCGTACTATGTGATAGCACATGATAGATATAATTAAATGAGTCTTATAACATTTCATTTAAATGAACTTATCATTTATAATCATAGATGCCACATAGATTAATATTTTAATATCAATCGTGATACATAGCATTGTTCTTTCAGCTTGTTCCGTGGGAGCACGTGGATACGCGTGCAATGGCTGTGAGAGTGCAGTTTTTTGTTGGACTTTTCTTGTTTTGGCGGCGTTGAATTCATTGGATGTACAATCCACATATGGCAACAAAACTGAGAAGTAAGGATACAGATGTTACACGATTGAGAAAATTTGTAGTTGAAGAGAAATTTGCAATAAGATGACGTTTGACTTACCAACAATGGTTCAATATAGTATTAAAGTGTGTACATATATATAAGTTTGAGTTCAAATTATTTAGAAAATTTTTTGCATAAAACATTGAATAAATGACAAGGTATAGTTTGAGTAAAAAAAATTTGCGTAAAACATTGAATAATGACAAGGTATACACATTTGTTAAAGAGCATGTTAGATATGTAATTACAATGTATGATTTTGTTCCATTTGTGACACCCTATTCTTTTAATTGAGATGGTTCACTTACAACTTTACACCAGAGTGAATGATCTCATCAATTAGATGAAAATTATTGTTAAAACTACTTATACTTCGTCCATTTGTATAATGAAATTAGTTTTGTTCATAGCAATTAGTGAGAATGGCTATCTGAATAGTGAAAAGAGCATATATAAGTTCCAAGGCACGCTAACATGCCATGGCTCCTCCAATTTGAACAGGATTTGATCAAGGATTCAACAATTCAATAAGGGCTAGTTTGTCATGAATTTTACTTCTTATAAGAACTTTTTGAAAAAGTTATTGTTGACCAAATTCTCTTCTAACCTTCATTTTGTTTCAGATGAGGTCCATAACCTTTCATAAATATACAAACGGGATCCCTTTGGACGGAAATCACCTAAAACATCGTCAGTTGACCTGGATATATGACCTACCACTCCTATTTTTACCTTGGGTCTACAAATCAATATACTTTATTAGTGAGTCTCACTAATAAAACAAATTTTAAATAAAATGATACAATCGAGTTTGTAATTGGACAACTCGACCAAGTAGAGCAACAAGTCATAGCTTGAATTTTGACTTCTCACAACTATTAAAATGTCACATTTTAATAATAGTCACAACCGATTTTGGCGAGGGTTTGTAATTGGTGGAGACGTGGAATGATGTTACTATGAGATTTTGGCGGGCGGTTGAAGAGATTCGGCTTAAGGTTCCATCTTGTGCTCAGATTGGGTTTTTGGATACATGATATGCATAAATGTCCTAGTTTGTGGTTGAGAGGGTGGAAGATTTGGCAGAGGTGGTGTGGTGGAGATGTAGGTTGCGGTGCATGATAATGGTGGTGGTTGTGTCGCAATGGTGAATTTGGAGACGCTGCTGCTTCTCATGAGAGAAAATTTGGAGTTGGTGGCGGCGACATATACAGATTCAGGTCTCACTGCAGTTGGTGGTGTTTACAGATGGTTTTTGCGGTTGCTGGTGTTTTGTGGTTGGTGTAAAGTGATTTTGGGTAGTTGCAGTACTGTTAGGCTATGTTGGTGATGGTGCAGGCGATGGTGGTGATGCTGGCGGTGGTAGTTGCCGTCGCGGTGATTGTAAAGCAATGATGGTGGTTATGTTGGAAGTGTTACTGCCTGAGGTGCTGGTGCTAGTTCTTGTGGCGGTAGCATTGGAGGCAGTGGTGTCACAAATTATATGGTTGATTGTGATTAATAAATTAGTTAATGTGTGACCAATAAGAAATATGTGACCAATAAAATAAACAAATTATTATCAATAATATGACATAAAAAGTTGTTAATGTGTAATCAATAATTTGAAAATTTATAACCATGTAATGAGTTGTAACTTATAAAATTTGTGATTTGTGACTGATAAATAAATTTTGAGCTATAATATTTTTGATTTATGACCGAAGAATAAATTGTGACTTATACAATTTTTTGACTTGTGATCGTGAAATAATTTGTAACCTATGATTTTTTTATTTGTGATTGAAAAATAATCTATGATCAACTAATTCGATTTTTGCGATCAAATTATAAGAATTGTGAACTTAATATATTTTATTTGTAAAATATATTTTAATTACTTATTTCTTAGAATAAAATTTAATTAATATATTTGATTTTGAAAATTTTAAACCTTGTTTCTTATTTTTAAAATGAGTGATATTTAATCTCTTGAATATGAAAATTTTCCATTTTATATCAACGATTAAGCCCATGTTTGATGATCATTATTTTTATAAAATGAAGTTTTAAATAGTGAACTTTTGGAAAATGTGTGGTTAAAAAATATGAGTAAATTCTGAATTTACGTCCAAAATATTTTATTATATAAATGCGTGATTTAAAATGAGTATGAGAATTAAAGAGTTTTGAAATAATGATTGTCAAACAATGCTATATAATCATATTTTAAAGTAAAAGGAAATAAATATACACTCCTCTTTTCTGGACATTGAATGCCCCAAAACGCTCTTTCATCTATCATGGTGATTAAAAGCTTTGTAATTCTTTACTATATTTCCTATTAAATCCTCTATTTTTTATAACTTGATCCTCTCAAAAGATTTCAATTTATTTAATTATCATTTATCTCATCTCCTTTTTATTTGTTTAATAAATCAAAAGTTTTTAATAGGATTACACTTCATAAACATTTTCTTAATTAATTTTGTATCGAATAGTTATGATGTCCTCGTGATAACTAATCATTTAGATGCCACTAAATTGTTCAAATGGCTTTTCTAGAACCCTTTTTAATGGGACCAAAGTCTAGATAAAAAAGTTATTATATAGTACTTGCTCAGCCTATGTTCATGAACATGTTATTTAAATTTAATCGGGAAGTCATTCCAACTCATAATATCTTTGAATAACTTATTACATTCGTCTAAAATAAATAAATAGTTAATGAAAACAAGTTGTGTCTAGATAAAATAAGTCTGAGTATGAATTGTAGACAATTTTAAAAGTATCATATCTGATATATAAATTGTACTCGGCTAAACAATGCGAGAAATGATGATTTCTTTACTTGTTTTTCTATGATTTTTCCATACTTAATCTTATTAAATTAGATAAACATGCCAATAACTTAAAAGTAGGTGTTCGGGTTTGTGTGGCTTTCAAGAGATGGGGCATTAGAATTGTGAAAAAAGAATCTTGAAAATGAAAGAAACAAAGTGTAAAAGAAGGGGCTTAGCGTTAGCATCATAGATTGGGCAACAAATGGTGGGGTGGGGTGGGGCCGTACAGCTTAAAAGATAATCAAGATTAGTCATTAGTGTTCCATTATTGAAGGCAAATAAAGGATATCAATTATCTTAGCTTTTAATTGTCGTTTAAAAATAAAGTTGCGTACCATGTTGAACACCAATTTATGTGATAATAGAGTTATATGTTGTCACCGTATTTAGCAATGTTTTTTAAATAGTATTATAAGTTTAGAGGAAAGAATACAAGGTCAATTTTTTATTATTCTTGGGATTATTTTTCAGTTTACTTACTAGTAATCCTATTTATAGTTTTTGTTTAGAATAATCCCATTTATCTGTGTCAATTAAAAGGATAAGGGAAGATTTACAAAGTTTTCTCCAAGTCTTAAAATTTGTTAGATCTTCAAAAAGATGACTGTAAATTTCAATATATGAGTAATGACATTGATTGTGAATCATTCAAATTGGAATTTCTAGCTTAATTTGGACGTGCATTATATATCACATGAGAAGAGAAAATCAATTACGCTCAAATATGTTTATTGAGTGGATGAAAAATTTGGATATTATTATATATCACATATGAGAAGAGAAAATCATTTACGCTCAAATATATTTATTGGATTGAAAATGGAACTGCTAATGAAAATAAATAGGAAAGTCGATGGATTTTCCTTTTACTAAATAATATATTATTTTTAATTTTATTTTCTATCCAAAGAAACTCCATGACTATACATATATTATTAAAAAAAGTTTAATTTCAAAGGATGGTACCATATCTAGCCTTTCAATAAAGCAACCAAACCTAGGGTAAATTTTGCTGAAGTGCTTATTTATATAGGCCAAATAAATGTAGCCTCGGGGATTAAAATCAAAATTTTCGATAAAAATTAATGAAATATGTATTTGAAAATTTGTGAATCACATAAAATATATAGTTAAAATTAATCATTAGCTTTGACTTATATTAAAATTTTGATTTTAATAATGTTAAAGAGGGCATAAAGTACAAATATAATGTGGGGGCCACCTCACATTTGGCTAGGATAGTTACACGTGTCAGTTCCTGAATAGTAAACTCTAGAATGTCAAAGTCTTTCACCGGCCATTGTTTGTGGAGTGATGCTACATGTACACCGGGGTGTACATCCCCCCTCACTTATCCCCCCGGGTGCTAAAAAAATAATGATGTGGGCCCCCCTTTTTTGTGAGGGGAGTGTCAACCTCGGTGTACAAATAGCATTTCCCTTATTTGTGATGGTGTGAGAGAGAGAGAATTAGGTAACAAAAATTCTATTTGTATATAAAATTTTACTGAGCGGGTGTCCATTTCTCTCTTCATTTAAATTTTTTTAAAAAAATGTGGTGTGTTTGAGCCCAATTAAAAGGTAAATAATGCATTTTGGAATAATAGATTGATAAAAAATGTGTGGTTACAAAAAGAAAAATTTTGAATTTGTGTGTAATATTATTTTATTGAAAAAATGTAATTGAAAATAAAAGAGATAAAAATGTATTTTGAAAAGACCGAGAATCAAACCAGAGGATATTAACCAACCTAACCTAAGCCGCTCACTATATAAACCACGTTTATCCCCACAAATAGAATAGTACATGATACTTCAAATCAAATCAAACTTTCTAAAAATGGCTTCTAATTCTCAGCTTTCTTTTCCAATACACTTTTGTTTCTTTCTTCTGGTTCTCTTCATGTTTGTAGGGTTCACTGAGTCTTTATTCGAGGGTTTGTTTGATCAGATAAAACTGTTTCTTATGTTGTCTCCATTGCTGCTTCTACTCATTTTGCATTTGCATTCTTCCTTGCAAGGGGCGTTTTCTTCATTCATCCCTTTCCCGGAGCAATACGCAGATCACCAGGCCGGTGGTACCCCGTGGGGAGTTGGGTTTCTGCTTGTGCTTCTGCTCTTTATGATCTCTCATCAGTCGGATTTACGAGAACGTTGGTTCCCTCTATTGGGCTGATGAATAATTGCTGATTTTAGCTTTGATGGGTGGCCTGTGAATTAATGAGATTTGAAATCGGAGAAAAAGTTTGTCGACTTTGATACACGTATCTTGTACACGCTACTTCACTTGTAAATAAGACTGTGTTCTCTTTGTGAAAATAGTATATTTTTTCTTCCAAATATGAAGATCTTGGTTGTATTATTAAAGTATAACTAGAACGTGTTCGTCGTTCGTGATTAAGACTTTTTCATCATGGATTAGCAAGAAGATAATGATAATCATTTTTTCGTCTGTTTTTCTTTTTCCTTCTTTGTCCGTTTCTTTTGGCTCTGGCTCTGGCTCTGGCTCTGGCTTTGTTTACTTGTGTTAGGAAATGAGATATTAATTATATAAATCACATGTCCAACTTCTGTTCTCTAATTTCTTGATTCATCAACTTTATGTTTAGAAAAGATTTAACTTTTGTGATTTGACAATACTATCTCTATTTTTAGGGATGGAAAAAAAAAAAAAAAAAAAA
>CAIGRP010048180.1:0-19002 GCA_903798385.1 Fraxinus cuspidata
AAAAATCGACCCAACCCACGCCCACTCCTAATCATCAATTGTAAAAAAAAATATTCCTTTAATGAACAATTTTTATAAAAAACAAAGTCAAACGAACACCAAAAGCAAAATTTAAATATTTTCCACGTAAAAAATTATACAAATCAAATACAATTAATTACAATTCTCAGTAAAACATTTTCTAGGCAATTCAATTCACTATAAAACATTTTCTTTCCACTCAAATTTCACATTTGCAATCAAACGGACTATAATTTCAAACATTCTAACAAAATCAATTGCAACATCAAAATCTAAGACCCTCAATCACAAATAATAACATATAAAAGTAAAAGGAAAGAGAATCAAATATAAAATCAGTACATCAAACATAAAAATTAAACTGTAAAATTTCATACACAATTGAAGAGTAGAGAATAGAGATTGGATATTGGACTAGAATAATTTATTTGGATTGAAGAATAAAGACTAAAATTGGAATTTGGAGGAGGATTTATTTGATTTGTGTATTCTAAATGCAAGAGAGGAAAAAAGAGTTATTGTGAGGTAAATACAGAAGAGTTAAGACAAAACTACAGAAATTTTTTTTTTTTTTTTTTTTTAAAAGGTCAAAAGATTTTGTGGGGTCACATGACCCCCACATGGCCCCATGAGGGTCCGCACATGATATTTTGACTTTTTCATTTCAATAATAAGTGCAAAATTTTTCCTTAAAAATCAGATGCACACCATCCCCTACCCACACGCTCAACCACTCATTGAAAATATCTTTGACACACACACACACTGCATTTCAAAATGTATCTCTCTCTTTGAATTTATAAACATCTCTCTATCAAAAATAAAGAAAATGTGATCACCTAATTTTTTAAATCTTTTCACAAGTTTCTTATTTTTGAAATGGCTTAATCGTACAAAATGTCCATACGTTTGGCATGTAATGTGCAAAATATCCATACGTTTCATTTTTTTTGCATTTGCACCCATATTTCAACGTTTCATTGCGAAAACCGTCATTTTCACATATTTTTAACGTAAAATGACCAATACACTCTCATATATAAATAAAACAAAAAAGAAAAGAAAAGAAAAATAAAGAATAAATTGCAATCTTACTCCTAAACTTTTTGCAAATGAATCAAGAATTTATGAAAATACTAAAAGAAAAAAAAAAAAACTATTTCTCTCTTTTTCTCCTCCGCCTCCTCCACCCCCCTCCCTGTCGCCACCAAAACCATAGCCAAAGCAGTTCCAAACGTCCCCTTACCCAAAACCACAGCCAAAGCAGTTCCAAACGTCCCTTTACCCAAAACCATAGCCAAAGCCTCCAATAGATCCGCCAAAATCCACAGACGAAGCAGTGGGCAAATCCCAGATTCTTTGTAAATCTAGCGGAAAATAATTTTTCTGGCCCGATTTCACCTTCCTTCAACAAGTTGATCCGATTAGGCACGCTATACGCGCAAGAAAATTATTTATCGGGTCCATTCCTTACTTGAATTTATGTAGTTTAGTTCAATTCAATGTCTCGAATAATAACCTCACTAGCGAGGTTCCTAAAGGGTTTTTCGGGAAGTCCAAGAGTTCATTTCTTGGTAAGACACTATGTGGTAATCCACTTGACAATTCTTGGGGTAGTGAAAGCATAAGAAGAAACTCTCCGGTGGCGCGATGGCTGGTATAGTAATTGTGCAGTGCTCGGTCTTTTCTTGATTTTATTGCTTATTTTCTGTTTATGTAGGAAATTGGGTAGGAAGGAAACTGGATCGAAGGATATGACAGGGGTTGAGAGGTACGGGGTCGGGGTTCATCGTGAGAAAATGGTGGAAGGTAAGGGCACGGATGCGCCTGCCAGTATTTTAGCGGCTGCAGCGGGGGAGAAGGATAGAGGAGAAGCTAATGTGGTTGGTGGTGGGAAAAAGGGGGTTGGTGTTTGTGGGGAAAAACGATTTGAAGTTTGATTTGGATGATCTATTGAAGGCTTCGGTTAAGGTGTTGGGTAAGGGGACGTCCGTTTGGAACTGATTCGGCTGTGGTTTTAGCGGCGGCGGAGGAGGAGAAGAGAGAATGAGTTTTTTGTTATTTTTAATATTTTCATAAATTCGGACTCATTTGCATTTTTTAAAAAGTTTAGGAGTAAGATTGCAATTTATTGTTTATTTTTTTCCTTTTTTGTTTTATTTATATAAGAGGGTATATTGGTCATTTTACGTTAAAAATAGGTGAAAATGACGTTTTTCGCAATGAAACTTTGAAATATGTGTGAAAATACAAAAAATTGAAACGTATGGGCATTTTTCACACTACATGCCAAACGTAGAGACGCTTTATGCGATTAAGCCTTTTGTAATTGTATTTTGAAACGTTTTGCAATTGAGTATTTTTCCTTTTTCCTTTTTAATTTCATTCAAAGTAATAAATATTGGTTTGGTGGCCAACACAGATCACTGATCACCCATATGCAAGGTCGTCGGATTTGAGACTTTTCAGACTTGAATCGAACTTTAAAGGTTAAGCCCTCAAATTCTAGTGTGTACGCAATTTTTTATTCATAAGAGTTTATAGAAAATATATCCGTAAACCCAAAACCAACAATAAAATGAGAAATCAATTGTAAGATGAGTTTAAGCTCTCATTTGAACTTCATTATTTAAAACTCATTTTCTCTAAATTCATTATTCAATAAATTAAATTTATATCTAAATTCAAGGTTTTTTGTTTTAACCACATATTCTTTAGAAACATCACTTTTTCAAAAAAAATCATTTTCAAAAAGGACTAAATTACTTGTGAACACAAAGTGTGAATCTTGATTGACAGCTCCCCATGTGTCAAAAATCTGACAGTTGATTGAAAAATATATTGTCAAGATCAATGTACCAAAATCTGTCAACTCATATAATTGAAAATTAATATATAAACTTTTATATATACGTAACATGGTCTTTTCGAAAAATGGTACTCAAACAAGGGCTAAGTTCATCAGAAAAAAAAAAAATAGAGAGAGAGAGAGAGAGAGAGAGAGAGAGAGAGAGAGAGAGCAATCCTATATAGCATGTTTGTTGTGTAAATAGAGAGTATTTTATACAATTTATAATTCCTAAAACGTTTCTGGAATAATTCTTTTTAAATGCATAAAACAACAGATGAGTGGTTACTTAAGTCAATTTGGCTAGCTTGCAAGAGATATCAAGATACATATAGAATTTTAATTTATTAAAATTTTTGAAGCCAAAAGATTAAGCAAAAAGTATGTCTAATTAAACTTTTTTGAAAAAAATAAAAATTAATTATATGTAAATATCATTCAAACTTCAAACCATTACAAGGAATTATATGAAAGTGGGAAGCATTTTTTAAAACCAAAACAATAAAAATAAAAATAAAAAATCATGAGAGATAGAATGTATCAAATTTCAGCTCCAAGTAAGCATCAAATTCATGACATATCATCACATGTAAAGCAAGTATAACACCACCGTGCCCGATAACAAATTAATTCCATTTTTATCATTAATAAATAAATATTTTTTGGACCATAAAAAATTGAGTCCCAAGAATTCTAAACTTGAGGTAGCCGTTTCTTGAACTTCCCCTAGGAGCCATGTCAAATCTTCTAAATTGAACCAATTCAACCCTTTTCGGATGCCTTAAAAGAGTAGGATGAAAAAACGCCTAGCCTTGGGGATTTAGGATGAGACGGGGGACATGGCCGCAGCTTCGAACTCGCTCGATTCATATCTTATTTTATTTTTATATTTTAATGTTAAATATGTTTCCAAAAATAAAAAATAATGTTAAAAATAAAAATATATGTAAATGAAGAGACTCGATGAAAAATAAAAATAAAAAAGAATTAATTTCCATCGTTGCCTCACGAATATCTCCGAGACAATCCATTTTTACTTTAATATTACCCACAAATTTGAGAGCCTGTATGAGTTGGGGGAGCGAAATAGAGACAAATACCCAATGGTCAGTTTGAAATATTTTATTTGATTCAGAGCTGGAAACGAGGAGGACTATATGTCGTTGATTTACTAAATTGAACGTGAAAGTCGTTTTCCATAGTAGGGTTTCACATACAAATTAAACCCTCCGTAGACGACAGAATGTGGTCTTTAATTGAGGCATACATCTTATGATGAATGACCACAAAAATATATGTTGAGAATCATAATGTAGTTGGAATGCCATAATCATACAATAAATGATGATATAGTCACATATTAGGGAAATAGACACCTTTCTTTTTATTCATTCGTTGCATTTTTTTTTTTTCAAATTTAAGAAGTAATACATCGACGCACTCTGTTTTAAAACATGTAAGAGATACACAAAATTTAGGGTAAGTCAACGGCCACTGTACTTTCAATGTTATTTTTCAATAGTGATTGAAATTTAAAATTGTTTCGAATTGTCACTGTACTTTCTATTTATTTTTTTTTTTCCATTCGTCACTCTATCTCCATTCATTTGAAAATTAATAATTTCAATGATGTAGCAAATGAAATCGTTTGATGCGAGGTAGAGTAACGAAAGGAAAACAACTTTAAAGTATAGTGATTGTTGAGAAACAACTTCACAAATACGATGATTAATCGAAATTTTTTTAAAGTTCAATGATCGTATAGTCGTATTGGAATTTTCTAACCTACAAAATTATGCAACGAAATTTTTTTATCTTAATTGAAAATAAGAATATAATTGTATACCCCACAAAAATATGCAACGGCTGTAATTTATCTTTATTTTTTAAATTTAATTGAAGAATAAGAGTAATTGTCTGCACAACAAAAGATTAGCTAAGGCTTTAGGGTAGAGGTGGAAGCCCAAAGTTGAAGACCTCAAAGAAAGAAAAAAGCCGGTCTTGGTTAGCATTAGATATTGGTTGTCTCAATAGACATGGGTTTCATCATCAAAACTCGTGTAATTTCTCGAGCGAGTGGAGCATTCGTAGAGTAGTTCGATATTTTTTTTTTCATTTAGGTCTTTCCGGACTTTGAATCAAACCGTGAATCCTTGCAGCATTCACAAAGTAGTTCGATATTTCTTTAATTTTTTGCCACTAGGTCATTCCAGCCTTGACAAAAACCTGTGAATCATTGCACTTACCGACTAACAAAGGCTAGATCTGTTGTCCCATTTTTAAACATCAGTCCAATGAAATATTGAAGCCTAGCTACAATTTTGAGGTGTCAATTTTTTAGAGTGACACCTCAAAGATTATAGTGAGGTTTAATAGAGTTCTGACACTGAAAAAAATTGAAGTGAAATGTCAAGATTTTATTAGTAACAGCACATCTAGACTCGACAAATTGAGAGAGCCAATGCTAACCTCACAAATAAATATTAGTACCAATAACTTCAAAACAAACGAAAAAAGTGGCTAGCTACAAATTGAACTCTTCGATGTGAGAACCATCTTAGTCCTTGTACTTCATCTCAGACATCTGGAAGCCAGGCATGTCAAAAGAGCCTGAAAACTTCTCGACATCAGCCTTGAGTTCCTCGATATCTTTGTTGTTCACCAGACCTTTCTTGATGTCCTTCAAAAGCATACCGTGCTCCTTCTGGATATTCAAAGTTATGGTCACAGCCCTGTGGAGGAATTCAGCAATCTGCTAAAAGTCTGTCTCAACCAACCCCCTTGATGTCATGGTAGGAGCACCTACCAACAAGAAAACTCATCACTCAATTATCTCGAAAAAATTTAATAATGAAGCATTAGAACAATTTAGTTAAAGATGAAAAAAAGTAAATTAATGGACTGGGAGCTTCATCTGTGAGTTCTTTGGGCAATAAAAGTGCCATCTATAGCTAAATTCGAAATAATCACGCTTCATCCAACCATCTTATTCATCACATATCAATCAGACAAGAAATCAGGATCGGAATTTGATGACGCAGCAAAACAAGAAAATTGTTGATTGACCGATTCTACTTCCACTCCAAGAATGTAAAGTGGATCTTAAAGACTTATTTATCAATATATTTCCACTGTTTCAGCAAAACTAATACAACCATGACTTCAAAAATCTATAAAAATTATATTTTCTATTCATTGTATGAAGCAATCAATAGACTATACACATTGTATTTCTTACCAATGCGAACGCTTCCTGGAGCCAATGCACTGCTGTCACCGAACACAGCATTTTTGTCAACAGTAATGTTGCATAGGTCACAAAGCTTCTGCCTTGTTCCCTGGATAAATATCAGATGTTCGTATCAATGGAGATTAACACTCAGTAAATAGTAAATACTAGGTAATTAAATTCAAAATGCCAGTAACTGTCAATCCAAGAGGACGAAGATCCCACAGAACAAGGAGGTTTTCAGTTCCACCAGTGACAAGCTTGTATCCTTTGCTCATGAGAAAACTGCCAAGGGCAACTGCATTGGCCCTATCTTGCGTAGCATAGGCCTTAAAGTTGATCTTGTCCTCAAAGTCATAAACTGCATCCTCAGGCTGACGGACCCTTACTGTAGAAGATCATACCAGCCAGCTCTTGTAAGTGGTAGTCGTATCTATGTCACAATACTCAAAAGGATCCGCTGCTTCCAATCTTGATTGTTAGAAAATTCTGCAGAAGAACAAGCTTTATGACATGCTATCTATATGCAATATTTAACACCTATTTTATAGAAAGATAGTACACCACAAATCTACTTGAATCAAAACTGTCAATACTATAAGATACCTGAGAGGGGATTCAGCCACCTAAAGTTATGGATTCCCACCAAAAGATCTAAACAACACACTAGAATCCAGATTCTACAAAGTTTAACATTATTGTAGGCTTTGATCTAGTGCACATTTTATAATGCTTCCATTCTGAATTCTACACAGCAGCTTAAATGTCACGCAATCAAGAAGAGTATCAACAACAAAAAGACAACAGCAATTGTACAGAATTAAAAATAGAAATGAGTATTCTACAGTCAAAAATCACAAAACCAACTATCCCAAAAATAAATAAATAAATAAATAAGGAAGAAGAAGAAGTGAAAACAATCCACATAATTGCAAATCATTTAAGAAAACAACTAAATACCTGAGCAGCAACAAGTCCACTGATACGAGCCATGTCACAAAGCAAAAGAGCCCCACACTTATCTGCAATTTCCCTGAACCTCTTATAATCCCAATCTCTAGGATAAGCACTCCCCCAACAAATAATCAGTTTCAGCCTGAAATCCATAGCCTTCTCCTCCAACCTATCGTAATCGATATACCCAGTTTGCGAGTTCACCTTATATGGCAAGCTCTCAAAATAGATCGAAGTGGCACTAATCCTCTTCCCACCCGACGTGTAGTACCCATGCGTCAAGTGCCCGCCAGACGGCAAGTCAAGCCCCATAATCCCGTCATCGAAATTTGCCGGGCTACCGCTGTAAGGCTGCACATTGACACCCCACTTGGTGGTATCCAAAAGGTACGCCTGGAGTGCACGGGACCGAGCGAGATTCTCGATCTCATCAAAATATACTCGTTGTCACCGTAGTAGCGGGTACCGAGCATGTTCTCGGAGCACTTATTTGTTAAAGCACTTCCAAGTGCCTCGATTACAGCGAAGGAAGTGAAATTTTCCGACGCAATCAGCTCGATTCCGCGATATTGTCGGCGTTTTTCCTTCTCGATTAGATCGTGAATTTCTGGGTCAATTGTGGAAAGTGAGCAGTTGCCCCAGGCTGAGACTGGATCCATCCAAATAGGGAGAAGTACAACCCAGGTACTCTAACCCGAACAACAGCCAACTAGAGCAGAACAAGCCGGATACTTGGGATTGCAAATTTTCACGACGGATCGTTAAGTAACACAATTTTTTTATACTGAGGATTCTCGCATAGCATACTTTTGTTATCGCTCGTATTGTTGGTTCATCATGATGGTTAAAACTAATAAACTAATATTAATATTAATATGCTGCATTCCAGTGAGAAATAGTAAAGACTTAGAAACTCATGATCTTTAAAAATTCAATATTTTATTCTTGATTTTTCTATGCCCATAAAATGGAGGAGGAAAGCCCCAAGGAAGAGCTTCCTTCTACTTTTTAGACAGACACTAACACTAGTGGACATACAACTTTTGATAAAGTGAAATCTACTATAATAAAGTAAAGAGTACTTTGTGAATTATTTTGTAAAATGACAGGCAACTCATACAAAGTGACAAAATTCTTAGATCTTAAGTGATTTTTGCGAATTATTGGGTGCCCAGATTTGTTGCCATAGCTAGTTTGTTCAAATCTTCAAAGTCTGATGGTAGTTCTAGTGTTTTCCACTTAGGCAAATTTTCCTTTTTCTCTATTTCCTTTTCTTCATCGAGTTGTTGAAACTTTTCAAGATTGTCATGGTCAAAATGGTCAAAAGAGTAAGCCCATGGATCTTGAGACTCTTGGAATTGATACTCTAGGAGTTGAGACATTGTGCGTTCCAACAGCTTGCTGGCTTGAGCTTGTTCTTTCTTGTATTATCTTTTCTTTCCCTCTTTTCGTTGATGTGGGTTTTCTCGTCATGTGTGGAGAGTGGTACAAATCACATTTTCATTTAACATTTTCCAAAGTTTTTCTTTGAGTTGTTGTCCTGCAGGAGTGTCTTCTGAGTACTTAGCTGTCTGTCTCAGGCTCCGTGTTGGTCATCCCAAATATAATTGATTCTAACAATTGTCAAAATAATAATCTTTGGGTGGAATGACTGGATACCAGTTGCAAGTTTGGCATAAACTCTCCATATGAATTTGAATGTCCTGCTGAATCCTTTGAGCGTAATCCATTGGAAGAGTTTTCCATGGAGTATCATCTTCAATCTTAGGCCAAATTTTTAGAGGGACAATTTGATTAATTTCTGTCATTTTTCTCTAGAATGTCCTCAATTATTGACGATATTTTTCCCATTCTCTGTGAAGATTGAACGGCTAAACCACATATTTCCGAACATAAGAGAGGTGTTCATAGTATCCTGATTCGGTAAAATAACCATGTCTTTGGAACACTGGGATTACATGGCCATTAATAAACGAAGTTCTATTATCTTTGAATTTTAAATAATTTTTTTTTTAAATTGTCTCTCCAATGGGAGAGTGGATAAAACCATTCAAAAAATTTTACAACTTCATCGTTGAAGTGAGAAATAAATTATGGATAATCCTTCCAAAGCTATGAAATTCTATCTGAAAGCCAAGAAATCATGATATCGGCATTAAAATAGATTGCAATTTGATGTATCTTAAGAAGATACCATAGAAAACACAGAAATTCTTTTGATTTTCTTAAATTTGTTCTGGGTTAAAATAAAAAAAGGTTTAAAAATGGATATTCTGAATGAAAACTAAGGATCTGTTCTCTTTATCATTTTCAAGTCGTTTTCCGTTTTCGATTTTCCAAAATATTGAAAACGCGCACTCTTTCCCATTTTCGAAAACGTATTTTTGAAAACAAGTTAAGGGGTGCGTTTGAGCCATATTATTTTGGAAAAAATGTAGTTTGAAATAGTAGATTGGTGGAAAATGTGTGGTTGAAAAAGAAGGAAAAATTATTGATGTGATTGAAAATATTATTTTATTAAAGAATGTGTGGTTAAAAATTTTAATATGGCTCAAACATAGGCTAAAAATTTACAAAGAAAATCCAAAACGATAAATTTGTTATTTTTAGTGTTTTCAGTTATAATCAAGTCAAAATTTTCAAAACGCGTTTTGGGGTTTTCAAAACAATTTTTCAAAATGCTAAAAAGAACATATTTTCAACAATCTCAAAAATGGACACTCAAAACACAAAATTCAAAATGAATTCAAAACTCAAAACACAAAATTGAAACACAAAGAGAACAACCCCTAAGCCCCAGAGAAGGTGGATCCCATTTTGCCTAATAACAATCGATTGATATTTTAACACGAGTTCCTTTGATCTTGAGTAGATAGTTCTATTTCTAATGAGAGTTTGAAGTTCAAGATGAAATTTTGAATGAGAAGATTTTGTGTGGATGAGTTCATCATACAGATTGTAGGGATCTGTAGTTGAATGGAAGGTTTTGTTCTAGAGAGCAAATCAGGTAAGAGGTTGTGTTTGACCTCAAAGTCAAAGCTGGAAAACCATTTTGCCCATCCTAAAATTTGTGAGTTTGGAATCTGTATCTTTTTGAAATTCAACATTTGGGGGGGAAATGCCTTTGTGTCCATTTCTACCAGAAACTTGTGACCAATAAGGTGAATAGAAAATTTTCAATTCCTCGTTTCACTGCAAGACTTTATTTGAATGTAGGATGGTAATGTTTCTCAGATTCTTTGAATATACCACTTTTGTAGTTTTCTTTCTCAATTATTTTCTTCTAGCACTCAGTGCAAATCACTTTCACCTATTTGTAGAATTCTCTTCCCAGTAGTAGAATTTTTAGTGCTGGAAGATTATGGACCTCTTGCTTGATTCTTTTGATAGCCTGAGTTTGCCTGGATGAACATTGTGGAGAGTTTTTCTTAAGCATTTCCTGTAAAGGTCGTATAACAGGAGTTAATTGCTTGAAAAAATCAGTCATGTAGTTTACCACGCCCAAGAAATTGTTGAATTTGCTATTTCGTCAGATTCTTATTAGGGAACTTAAGGAGCTCCTGGGCGATGTGGCTGAAGTGAATAGTTACATTCTTGATATGCATCCCAAGAAAATCAATTTCAGACATCGCAATATTCATTTTTTCTGTGATAAAATGATTGTATATTCTGTGACAATTTATGTGAACATTTGGTGTAGTAACTCATGAATATCTCTATCTTCAGAGAATAATAGGATATCATCAATGTAAATTAATGCTGTTTTAAGTAGTGGCTGAAATTTTTTTACTATCGCCTTTTCAAACAAAGAGGGTGTCGTTTTAAGAACAAAGGGCATAACCGTCCACTGAAAATGTTGATTGGGAATATAGAATGTTATTTTGTGTCTTTCTTCTGGTTTGACTCCCAATTTCCAGAACAAAGGGCATAACCCGCCTTCTGATCAAACTTGGAAAATATTTTTACCTTTCCCAAATTTGCAAACATTGTCTTCCTACCAGAGAGGGGAAACTTATCATTTGCAAGAAAATGATTTAGCGACTTATAATCAATGACAAGTTTTAACTTCCCTCTTATTTGTTCACTTATTTTGTTAACATAGAATACTTGGCATGTCCATTGTGATGTAGTGGGTTCTATGTGTCTTTCTGACTATAATTGGGCAAATTCCTTTGTGGCAAGCTCCAAATGTTTAGGACTCATTCCCATGTGGCTCGCTTTTGTTGGATTAACATCCTCATTCTTTTGGAAGTGTATTGTTATAAAGAAGTCTGGATTTTTCCAAAGAGGCTTTGTGCATTTGGTAAGGAATTCCGTGTGAGATTCTGCACAACAATCTCTTATAAGAATTTCTATTATGGTTGGTATTGTAAGGGTAAAGTATGTGATTGGTTCAATGTAAGGAATAAATTAAGATTTAAATTTGAGTCCATTTGAAAGAGGTCTGACACATTTTTCCATAACTGTTTGATAATAACAAAACCAATGACAAGATCCTTTCCTAGTAATGATGATCCAAGTAGTTTATAGGATGTTGAGTTCAGGGAAGAATTGGAGTGTTACTTGTTTACTAATAAGTTTTGTGGCAAAGTACTCATTATTGTCTGCTTAAAAGATCTTTTGGTAAGGCTTCCACATGTTTTCATGGAGTATAGTTGGGTTAAGAATTGAAGATACCGCTCTTGTATCGAGTAATGCTACCACCAAGATGAGTCTTTCGTACTTTCCTAGAAAGAGTTTGATTTCAATCATTGGTACTGCCAAAGAAAGATTTATGACCTGCATTCCAAAGCATTCTTGCATACTTTCACTGCTACTGTCACTGTTGTCGTTACTATCATGGTATTCAAGAGCAAAGACAGTTCCAGGTGACTATTGTTTTTCCTTTGAAAATAATGATTCTAAATCATCCTCATCAAGATCAACTTGAACTGTCTAAAGGATTTGGTTGAGAATTTTATCATTTCTTTTGCTAGGACAATTTTTGCAAAATGACCATTTTTCAAACAAATAAAACATATGTTTCCCTTCTCTCATAAAAACATTTTTCTGAAAAATCTCTTTTTAGAAGAAAACTTGGAAAAGTTTTTTCTTTTGAAAGTTATACTCCTGAATTTTTTTTTAGGTTTTGAGCATCCACATTCTCTTTCAACTTGTTTGCTTTTAATTTTCAAATTTGGCTGGTCACAGACTTTGCCAAATTGTTTTCCCTTTATATTGAAGTCTCTGAAGAATTTCCTTTGGTTACAAAGTTTTTTCAAGGTTTTGAATACCCAATTATGAAGCTCTCCGATATATGTTTGAGATAATGCCTGTCCTTTTAGTTCCATCATTCTTCGGGTTTCTTGACCAAGGAGTTGTGGAAGAGATTCAAGGTTTGCGTGCTTGAGATTGGTATCATCAATTCCTCCAAGAATATAATATTGTTTCATGATTTCTTTAAAGTGTTTGTACAAACATTTTGGCTTGTAGGAACAACACTTTAATAGGAAGAATTCATCATAGGCATTTTCTTTTGCGACGACTTCCCACAAAACTCCCAGTGTGGATTATCAAAGAAAATGTCAAGATCTTGAGTATTTGCCCACTACAGTTGTCTATAACTCCCAAGGAATATAAACCATTTTTTCATGATACCTGTGAGCCTGGCCAGAACTCATATGATGACCATATTATGCATCATATCAGGCTTTGTCAATTCTGCAATACCCTATGCCAACATTTTTTGTAACCTCGCTCTCCATTGAGAATGTGGCATATCATCGAGTGTGAATTTGACAAATAAATTGCTATGTTGGGAATAGTAATTATTTGTAACTGCTTGACTTTCTTCTACATCAGGTAAATCTTCATTTTCATGTTGTCTAGAGTATGCCTCAACAGATAATTCCTCAACTTTTGGACCCCTTTGTGTTTCATTAGCCATATATAATGGATTATAATCTTCGTCTGAGGATTCATAGGACTCAGATCTAGTGTCATTTTCTTTGAGAATGGGTGAAAATTGTGATGCGATTGGGTTCTGAATTTTACATTTTTCTAGAAAGGTGGAGATGGGGGGGGGGGGGGNATAGCTTGGTGTTTTTTCTGAGGTGGTTAGATTGTACGTTGAGGATTGCGTTGATGAGAAGAATGACCAATTTGTACTGGAAAGGAAAATGGTTTGGGATTCCATATCAGTCAATTGAATTTTTAACCGTTTAATCATCAAAAGGAAGTCGTTTGCTAGAAGAGTTATGATTTCATTATGAAAATCTTTATTCTTTGTTTGCAGGCTTCAATAAGGGAGTTTAATATGATAATTTGTTGCTTAAGAGTCCTTTCAATCCTTTGTTGATATTCATCAATCATTTTGAGGAGAGAATTTTGTCTTATGACATTTTTTGGATTGCCAATTCAGAACTGCTTCTGCAGGAGAAATCTTGTCAAGTGATCTATCTTCTTTTTTGGTATTTGGGTTTTTCTCCTTTCATATGTCATCTGATTGGTCTTTTTCAAAATTCTCTATAGGAGTGAGATTTGTTGGGGATGAAACATAGCTGCAGCGCCAACATTTAATTGCTCTAGGTTTTTACCATGATTCTTTCAATCCCATTGTTTATATATTCTGCAACTATCATCAGCATTATCATCAGCCTATCTAGTTGGAGTAATAAGTTCAGGTGTTATAGGTGGAAGAGTAAATTAGAGACGTAATAATCAAATTTACGAGATGGTTCTCCAAGCAACCAAACAAAAGGTTCTTTATTTTCAAATGCTCTATAAAGCTTTTGTTAACTTCCTTTTTTTGATCTCCTTCTCCTAGGAAGAGAAAACTCATCGTCAACTTTAGTACTCAAACAATTAGGATAAGAACAAGTATCCCAAAAATCATGGCCAGAACCGTCAATTCTGGTGTAGACATGTTTTCCATTTGAGTCAAAAGCATAAACAGGGATATCCTCTGTGAAAGAAAATCGAGTTAGGAAACAAGGTGGTCGTATTGAAGTTTGATCCATTTTGAAATAGATCTCGATAGTTACAAAATTGTTTGACAAAATGACTGTGGCAAGATCTAGGTCATTGATTTCAAAAACAGTTTTTGAAATCAATGGTCTATATCTTGCCACACTCAATTTGTTAATAAATTTTGTAAACTAATTTTGTAGACATAGCATTGCTCATTGGGAAATGGAAGGATGGTAAGAAGGAAACGAGTAGTAAAAGATGGAGCGACAGAGGGGATGGCACGAAGCACGAAGTATAAGAAAGATTTGGAAAAGGTGAACACACAATAATGACATTGGGTATGTGCTCTATTTGATGTGTGTTTATTAAGAGAAGTATTTACACTACTCTGATTTGAACTAAAATCAAATTTGTAATAAATTTTAGGGATATTGTAGCAGCAATTTCAAGCCTTTGACTTTTTTGCAAACTTTACCTTAACCTTCACTTTGTGTCATTCACAGTTCCAAACCTTTCAAAAATTAGCACCTAGTGTCCAAATTGATGATTTCTATCCCAAAAAAAATAAATATTTGACTAATTTTGACCAAATTAAAAAGGGTAAAATGGTAAAATTATATTTTTTTTCATGAAAACACAATTATCATATCATGATAATTAAATAAAAAAATTTAAAATAAAAAAATCTGCACTCACTCTCCAAAAACCACTCCTCCCCCTAAAGTTCCTCTTCCTCTTCTTCTTCTTCTTGTTGACCCCACCCCACCGCACCGAGCAAAACCCGTCCCCATCACTCTCTTCCCCAACCTTTCTTCCTTTCTCTTCATTTTCTGCCACCAAATCAAACCCTTCTTCTTGGAACAATTTTCAGATCTCAAACATCAAAATTGCTTGAAAATGGTAGAAGTCCTAGGAGTTTTAATCCACCAAAATGGTGAATTAAGGATAATATGGTGTTCTGGGTGTAATAGATTTATGGAGTAAACTATGGAACTAATTTCACAGTAAAAGAGATGATCTTTAGAGAAATCTTAGTATTTCCATTATATTTTAAAAATTGTCCGATATGGAAACTTTTTTCTCATAGATAAACAATGATTGATAATAAAGTGGCATTAGTGGCTCCTTGCTTCATGCTGAATAACAATTGATTCAGTCTAATATCTGAAAATTTCTAATCTATTCCTGTAGTTTTCAAACCTGCAACAGTGAATCTCATTTAGATATGAGACAACTGTGAAAAGGTCTTGGTGTGCCAAAGGTGTTTTGCAATGCATTATTGCCCAACTTGATGGGGGGTTTTGGTGGATGCCGACGATAGGTAGTGACAGGGCTGAAGTGCTGGATTTTTTGGTTGGGTTTAGGAGGTGGGGTATGGGAAGGAGAAGATGAACAACGATCGAGTTTTAATTTTTTTAATTTTTTTAATTTTAATTTTTTAGTTTTTTAATTTTAATTCATAGTTAATATTTTTCCCTTTTTAAACTTTCTCAAATAAATTTAATTCTGAAAGAACTACACACCTACTTTGACATTGTAATCAGCAGTACTCAAGTATTATGGGCCAAATCTTGCGGTAAAGGAGAACCCTGCAAGATTGATTGGTTTCTCCTCTGTTTCTCTTATGACTTCAAATCTTGGACTTCTATTTAAATGATGAATAATAATATACAACTAGTTTTTTGTACACAGAATAAATCTATACATTTGTCTATAATATTAAACTCCAATGAGATTTATTCGAGCTATATTTAGATTATTTCAAACAATTTTTATTTTTATTTTTATTTTCTAATTTTCATTGTACAGTTAGCACATATCTGTAAATTTATTGAATAAGTCTATTAAACTCTTCGATTTTATTGAAACGGCTCCATTGTAGATGCTGATTTCTCATTCAAAGTAAGTAACGGTATTCATTTCCACTGTGGTTGAGTACCAGTCCAGCTGGAAATTACAAGTATTAAATAATAGACTCATTTAAATGAATCTATTATTTAATACTATGTAATTGTCATCTACATTGATGCTCAATTTCAATAAGGATAAATAACATTATTCTTCACGGTATTCATTTATAATAAGTCATTTCATGTTTCTTCAATACATAATTCAACGCGTGTATTTCATGAATAAGCAGCTATAAAAATAACTGATTGTAGCTTAGCCTTGCCACTTTGTGAAGAAGAGTATTGCGGAGTCTGTAATTTATTTTTTATTTTTCATTTTTCCTTCAAGATATACAGATCAACTTAGTAAATAATAAGTACTTCTCCACTATCTGGTCCCTAGCTACCTTGTCAAGGAGGGCTTTCTAAATCAAAGCTTACGAGAGAGTTATCGACCTACGGAGAAAAAATGATTCATTAAAGCGACTGTAGCTTAAAGAGTTCCAAAGAATCGTAATCTAATGATGCACGAAATCTTTATGTTTTGAGACTCACTAATAAACAGAGAGGTAACACATCTAATAAGATAACTATTTATTTCATACTCATAGGTTAAATGAGAATATAATGTGTTACGCCTCTTATAACGAGGGTCTAGAGAATATGGATCGCAAAAAAACCCGACAAATTCAATACCCGCGGGTCCCGGCCCGAACGTGGCATGAATTACCCACTTAATCAGGTATTTGAGGCGTTGAATTTTGCCCCGTTGCGGGTTCGGGTAACTGGTGCCCCGCCCCCATTTAATTTTTTTTTAGAATTTAATACTTTAAATAAAAAATTTTACGAAATTTTATTAGTTCTAATAAATTTGTCTCAATCTAATGAATGAGTGCAATAAAATAAATTATAAAAAACCAAAAAAAAAAAATTAAACGGGGTAGTAAACGGGGCAAGGCCCTGCCCCGCCCCGCCTTAAACGGGTAACGGGGCGGTGACAGGGCGAGGAATTGCTTGGCGGGGCGCGAGGAGGTTACCTTGCCCCGTTTTCATCCCTACTAGAGAACACTACGTAGTAGCCAACTAGCAACATAAACAAGCCCACACTCCATATCACTGATCTACCTGATCAAGGTGAGGCCATATATAGGGCAATCGAAGTAATGCATTATATCCGTCGAGGTGCCATATAGTGGTCGACCTCCATGACCTAGGCGAGGTGCTATAACTTGTTGGAGAAGTGATCCCGAGGCGATTAGCATTTTTCTTGATAAAAAGTATTTTCCACTTTACCTCTTCCAAGATATCTTTCGTATAAAACTTCCCTGTGATTGATTGATATGACTTCCACGCAGCAGACATCTAAACAATCACTTGTTAGTCTACCTTTCAAAGATCATACCTTGGCTCTAAGGTGGCCATTTTTAAAAAATATTAAATGCTGCTTAGTCAATGATTAACAGAATCACGCCTAGGAAAAGATGCATCGGCCATCAAGATGAGACCACGTGTCTTTTCACCCAAATGTGATAGCCCCCCCTCTTCCACTATAAAAGCTCACACTAGTGCCATTTGAAGGTAATTTAATTTTACACATTCGAACCGTAAGATTGATCTCTCTATCATTTTGTTATTTCACAAAATACTCATGCCTTCTTCACTAGGATCATCACGTAACAAATTTATAGAGCATAATGTCTCTATTTATTAGATGACTCTATGTTGCTGGTTACAATGTGCTAATTTATATCAAAATTTCATAAGCATATAAATCACAAACAAGTTCTAATGATTGTCAATCATCAAAACGGAGTGAGGGAACAAATGATCAACCTAGAACAAGAATTTAAACTAAAATTGAGGAATTGATTAATTAGAGTTAAAAAGGTTTTATTGTTAATCCTAACCACTAATGGTTTAGCCTATCATGTTTTGTGATATCGAACACATAAATCGGATAATTTAGAATTAAAGTTGATATGGTGGAAAAACATTGTTTTGGAACGTAGTTTTTTACTCAATTAACTAGCTAATTATATTTTTCGGTGTGTAATATGGAGAATAAGGAAATTTTATGTATTTCACTAGTTACTTGAATGAGTTCGTGTTGAGTGTGATGGTTTTTGTGTTGGTTAAACCTTTCTAATTTATGAACTACAATATCATTTAGGGATGGAAACGGGACGGGTCGATCAATTTTGTGTATTTCTCTTTGCTGTTTTCAAACTGTTTTCGGTTTTCGATTTTTCAAAACATGGAAAACGCGTTCTCTTGCACATTTTTGAAAATGAATTTTTGAAAACAAAAGAAATTGAATTGAAAACACAAAATGATGAAAATCACGTTTTGAATGTTTTGAGTACAAAACGCGTGAAATTTACAAAACATGGAAAACACCCATTTTCTATCCTTTCTCTCTCCCCACTCCCGTAGCTTCTGTCTCTCATTTCCAGTTGATTTCTCCCCCTAAACCCACGCCTCCCAAAGTCTACAAGAGAGCTTCCCCGACGCCGCTCCACCCCCAAATTCCCGACGCCTTTCCACCTCCAACGCATGTCCGCTCCTCCGCCGCCTGTCAAAACTGTGGCGCGACAGTAGCTTCAAAATTTGTTGAATCCGCCCCCTTCCCGTAGCCTCAAAATCAGGTAAAATTAACCTGTTTTTCTGTGGTTTGCTTCATTAATTGCTCTTCTTCANAATCAGGTAAAATTAACCTGTTTTTTCTGTCGTTTGTCTTCATTAATTGCTCTTCTTCAATTAGATCGGTGTGACGTGTTTAATTTTTGTGGCGATGATTACATCTTCAAAGAAGGGAAAGGGGTGGGGCGGGGTTGAATTTTGGATTTACAGATATAAATTACGAACATAGAGCAACATGGGATGGGGTTAGGTCATAAATTCTTGCTTTGGGTAAATTAAATATTTCCTCAATTATGGATTGAAAATATAGGTTAATAGCTATAAAAATTATCAGCAAGTGCTGTGTTGCAAATAGGTTTCAGCCTGGTGATGGTGGAAGTCCCTGTGCTTCTCTTTTCCTTCCTTTTTTGGCGGCCCATTTTGTGAATCATCTTTGAATGGCATAACACATATAAGTCAATGTAATGTAGATG
>CAIGRP010048182.1:7758-22333 GCA_903798385.1 Fraxinus cuspidata
CCCCCCCCCCCCCCCAAAAAAAAAAAAATTGATTTGGGGACTAATTTTGTGCTCAAACAACTTTTGAATTTTTTTGTACTTTAGTTAGATTGAATGACTAAAAAGATTAAGAACACGAAGAATGAAGATGAAGACTCAGACAAAAACAAATAAGAAATTAAATGATATAACCTTAATTTTTGGAGCCTAAGATTTGATACCAACTGATGTGAACTCACATAGAAATTGAAGTTACGAAACCCAAGACAAATTAGACCAAACCCAAAAAAGTCAAGAATCAATGTTTGAAAGATCGACCCAATAAATTATTGAACAAGACAATCGTCAACAATATTTTGACCACGTGATCACGAAACTTATGGACCTTACTTAAATTGATAAACGTCGCAAGAATTTAATTCTTGAGAAGTTTGGAATTAATTCAATGAATAACAAGTTGAAAGCAATATGCATTGCAGTAATATCTCTTAAATTGTATGTTTTTACAATGAAAATAATAATTCTATTTATATGATTTCCATAAGACCTAGTTAAAATGGAATTTCTCCTAAAAGATATCAAAAAAGATACCATAAAAGAGTTTTAACTACAAAGAAGTTTAAGCGAAATATAGAAAGAACGCACCCAGAATTGTATAATGCGGCCGCATAGGTTAATTGACAGCCTTCAATTTTGGTTTCGTATGGAGGCATGTTGGCTCATGCCTATTTACAATATGCGGTCATATAGCTTTCCCGTTCAACTCTCTCAACTATTGTTTGAACCAAGTAGATCCATCTTGTTCCCTCTTCCAAACCCAAAGTGTTAATATCAACCAACTATCCTACTAAATTTCATAACTTTCTTCAGCATAAAGGAAAATTTTCTCTACATTCTTATCCTTATACACCTCAACAGAATGGGATTGCAGACATAAGAATCGCCACCTCCTGAATCTTGTTTGAACATTATTTCTTTAATCTTCTGTTCATTCTAAACTTTTAATCGAAACCTTGTCAACTGTAGTTTATTTAATCCCAACTATCTCTACCTATATAACATTGGATGTGTTTGTTTTGTTTACTTGCCGCCTCATGAGCGCTACAAACTTTATGCTCAATTTGTAAAATGCACTTTTATGAGTTATAATATTTCGCATAAAGGTTATGTTTGTTATGACCCATGCTCAATAGGTTTCATATTTCTCGTTGTTGTTTTCTTGACAACTTGACTCATATTCCTACTCATATTGCATCTTTGCCTGAAATCATTGTTCTTCGTCATTTTGATAACTTGGCTCCAACTCATGAGTGTTTCAAACCTAGATTTGTGTATAAATGATAAGAGTTGACTTTAACCCTTTATGAGTCTAATATGCCATATGAGCGTGTTCAAATTGTTCTTTTAACTCATGATTTAGATTTTGATATTGCTCCTTGTTAATCTTCTAGAGTATCTCGTCTTCCTTATGGGTATGATTTTTCTCATATGTCTCTTCATGATACTTTATCCTTTGTTCCAATTCTCTCTTGTTACTTAAAGGTTGTTTAACATGAATATTGGCATGATTCAATGGAAGATAAACTTTGGGCTCTTAAAGAAAATCATACATAAAATGTTGTTCCTTTTATGGTGAATATTAAAGTCATTGGTTGTAAATGGATTTACTCGATCATGCTACGTTGTGATGGTACCCTGGACTATTATAAGGCACATTTTGTTTCTCTTAGCAATGAACATGAATATGGATAGACTATGAGTAGACCTTTTTATCAGTTGCTAAGATAACTAGGTATGAACGGTTATCTCTATCGTGGCATCCCAAGGCCAGACACTTTGTCAAATAGATGTTAAAAATTGTTTTCTTCATGGTGATATCAAAGAGTAGATTTATATGACCTTGATACATAGGTTGACCTTCTCATTTTCTTTCGATGTCTGTAAGTTGAAACGATTACTTTATGGGCTAAAATAGTATCATTGAGCTTAGTTTCATAAGTTTCGATCTAACTTTTTTCGATTTTCCTTTGTAGGGCCAATATGACTCCTCTTTATTTTTTGCAAAACATGTGTTGGTATTGTTCTTCTTCTTATTTACTTTGATGATATTGTTACCAATGGCATAGATTTAGACTTATTGAAATATTTACAGCAGCATCTTCAAGCCTCTTTTCATACGAAGGATCTTGGTCTTCTCACGTACTTCTTAGGGTCAGAAGTTTGTTCTAATCATTTCGATATATCAGAACTTGAATACCTTAGCTGACCTTCAAGATACTTCTTTTGTGGATATTTCGCTAGAAGTAAGCACGACGAATGATTCTAATGAAAGTAATCTCTTGTCCAATCCTATTTTGTATCGATAGTTGGTATGCAGTTTGAACTATTTTACCATTACTCCACTTGACATTTCCTTCGTTGTCCAGCAAATTAGCCAATTTATGGTTCATGACATCTACATTTGTCTTTTGTTCGTCGTATCATTTGATACCTTCGAAGGTCTCCTAACCGTAGGTTGTTTTTACCAACTAGCACTCCCATCTTTCTTGTTGCCTATGTTTTTTTGGTGATTCCTTGCTTTCTTGAAAGAGTAAGAAACAAGCTCGAGTTTCTAAATCTTCAATTGAATCTAAATATCATGCCATGTTTGCTATTTGTTCTAAAATCGTGTGGCTTCGTGGACTTCTGGCTTGGCTTTTCGCAAAATGACCCTATTTTCTCCTTGCTAATATACTAGTTCTAGTCCAATTACTACCAATACTATGTTTCATAAGCGTACAAAGCATATTAAGATAGTCTGTCACTCTATTTTGAAACTCTCGACACTCGTGTTATTTATCTTCCTCGTGTTTCTACTGACTTTCAAAAGCTGATGTGTTTACCATAGCTATGACATGACAACGCCATCTATTCCTTGTGGACAAATTGATGCTTTTTGATCTTTTGGCATTAATTTGAGAGGAACGTCAATAAGGAAAGAATATATTTTTGCAATAATTAAGCATCTATTTATTGCATGATTGTATAATATAGACAAATGTGTACAGTTATAAGCTTTCCTAATTTGGTAGCCTAGATTGAGGATAATTGTTGAAAATCAGCATTATAATTAGCAATGTAATTGGCTAAGAGCTTCCGTTTAATCTGCAGAATTCTTACAATAAAATGAATCGACTGATAGTAAACAACACGTTGTAGCTAGATTGAGTGCCTAAGAAGAATTTATTGATTATCTATAAAGTTAAAAAGTCACTGGCCATATATAATAAGTCTGCAATCATTGTTGCACATATTTTGGTACAACGTGGTCAAACAAAACCAGTAGGAGTTAATTTCCACTTCATAAAAGAAAAATTGGATATTATTTATTTTGTATTCCATATGTGGGAACAAGTAATCAACTTGCGGATATTTTGACAAAGGCTTGTCAAGCATGTCATTTCAAGAAATCAATTACAAGATGGAATGGGAAATTTTTATTTACCATTGACAAGTGCATTTTTGTACACTTATTTGGGCCATAATACTAAGTTTTTGTGTCATGTTAGTATTGGATTTTACTTAATTTGGGTGTATTTTATCTTATTTCAATTTTAGACTCGTTTCTAAGCATTTGGAAAAGAAAGAAGGATCAATTGACCAATGGATAGAAGTTTGGGGACTAATATGAATTTGAGTAAAATTTGAAGCACTAAAATTAATTTAATGTAGAGGACCAAGATGGAAGAAATAATAAAGAAAAGGGCTAAAAGGAAAATTCTTGAAATTCTTAGAACTTAGCAGCCGCGGCCATCCCATTTCCCACTGTGTGCCTGCTCAGGCTAAGTCTGGAAAAAATATTTGATTTCCTTATATGATTCCAACTCTTATGGAAACAAATTTCAGGATGTCTTTTATAGACCTAGGGCCATCCAGAAGTAGTTACCACGCATTACAACACATTATAAGAGATTTTGGGAGCATAGAAGGAGGCAAGAAACACGAAGAACGATTCCAATACTCGAAGATTCAATTAAAGCTTTATTTGGGTAATGTCGATTCTTCAATTTTTCTTTTGTTTTCTTTCTCATAACATTTTTGGCTAGTTTTCTTTGTACAAGGAGAATGATGAACCATGTTTTATGAATTTTTAATCTTTAGTTTTACATACTTGATTTATATAATTTTCTTTTCTCCAAAATTATTGTGCATAGTAGTTATATAAGTGTGGTGGTCTATTTTATGCATTCGAAAAAAGGGAAATAGGTTCGACATAAATAAATAGTCATAGGATTCGATAGGGGATATAAATATACCACCATAATCTATGTGAATCTTCAAGTGTTCATTAAAATTCGTACATTCTTGTATGTTCGCACCCGTTATAGAAATATAGTCGGGTCATATATGAGAGTATGTCTAACATTACTCGAGAGATATTGTTAAATAAAATAGAAATATTGATTTGTCAAAATTCAGTCGCGTTGTCAACGTGTAGAACTAAGGTTAAAATGGGTTATTGCATGGGAATTTAGGATCCTAGTACATTTGTCATCTATTAAATATATCAATTTGCATTTAGTATAATTTGCATTTAGTTTAGTTAATTTACTCATAATTGCATAAGTAGATTAATTTAGTCATAATTTTAATAAACACACCCTATTATATGTGTTTTGGCTAAGGTTGCGATAATTAAAATTTAACTAAATCAATCTCTTTGGGATGATAATTAGACTCAAATCCACTTTGTTACTTGTTAACGAACCGTTGCGATGGTTTTAATTTGAAAGATATTTTCTTGAACATGTTTTTGGAGCCGCTGCCGAGGATTGAGTATAGTTTGATTTTATTGACCTCGACACTAATTTGAACATTTTTAGTTATTTATTTCCTTCTATTCTAGTTTATCTAAGTGCTACTTTTGTTTTTTCTTTCCAATCTTGTATGCGAAGGTCACTTTATGGTGAATTGATTCCAACTGATCCAGAAATCGAACAAACATTTTATCATAGACAAAGGGAAACAAGATCAACACATAAAAAGACCAAAAACATCAAGTACAATTGGCTAATGAGCAAAACAATATCCGATAGTTTAAGTCATCGAAGAAGAAGCAATTAATTAGAGAAATATGCTTGTTGGGGATTTCATGTCACCACAAATCATTCAAAGTCAATTCTGTATTGTCTACCCTCCATTTGGGTAGCCTAATTTTTAGCTGAAGACCAACATTATATATCTATTCCAGAATGGACATCAGTTTTATGGTAGACCGAAAGAGAATCCACATACACACATCTTTCAATTCTTAGAGATGTATTAACATTTTCGATATCAGTGTACTTCAGATGATGCTATTAGACTGAGGTTGTTCCCATACACTTTGCATGATAAAGCACTTGAGTGGTTAGATTCTCAACCCATCGCCAATATCAGCATGTAGAATGATCTAGGCCAAAAGGTCATATTCTATACCGATCACACTGCCTTAAAATACTTGATGACAAATAAGGATGCCAAACCAAGATTAATATGTTGGATATTACTCTTGCAAGAGTTTGATTTGGAGATTAGGTATAAGAATGGAAGTGAAAATTTGGTGGTTGATCACTTATCTCGACTTGAGCTTGGAAAGCCTAATGAGTCAATGGAGATAAATTAGATTTTCCTAGATAAGCTGATGTTTAATGTCGAAGAGGCACCTTGGTATGCTAATATAGTGAATTATTTGGCCAATTCTATTACTCCATTGGATTATTCAAGTCATAAGCGAAAGAATTTTTTTTTCAAATTGAAATATTATTTTTGGGAGGATCCCATTTTCTAGAGGCGAGGAGTACATTAGATCATTCGGCGATGTGTATTTGAAGAGGACATACCTCGAATATTGGAGCAATGTCACTCATCTACATACGTAAGACACTTTGGAGCATGAAAGACAGTCGCAAATTTTTTTTCAGTTTGGGTTCCATTGGCCTTCACTCTTTCGGGATGTTTTTGAGTTTGTGAAGAGGTATGCCAGATACCAATGTAGGGGAAACATCTCTAGAAGGAAGGAGATGCCTTTAAATAACATTCTAGAGGTGGATCTTTTTGACATATAGGGATTGATTTTATGGGGCCATTCCCTCCGTCGTTTTCAAATCAGTATATCCTATTTGCAGTTGATTATGTTTCCAAATGGGTGGAAGCAGTATCATTGCCACCCAACGATGCGAAGGTGGTGATTAGGTTTCTAAAAAAGTACATCTTCACCCGTTATGGCATGCGCGAGCTATCATAAGTAATGTTGGCAAACACTTTTACAATCGCCAATTTGAGTCCTTGTTAGCTAAATATGGCGTCCGACACCACATAGCTTCTCTTTATCACCCTCAAATAAGAAGACAAGTTGAAATCTTCAATAGAGAATTAAAGCGGATACTTGAGGTAACAGTGTGTTTTGTGAGCTTATAGAATAGCTTTCAAACACCTATAAGCATGTCTTCTTATTGCTTGGTTTTTGGGAAAGTGTGCCACTTGTCAATTGAATTAGAACATCGTGCTTACTGGGACGGTCAAAAACTTAATTTTTGATTTGAAAGTAGGTGGTGAAAAGAGATTACTTCAACGAGTTTCGACTGGAAGCTTATGAGAACGTAAAGCTTTACAATGAGCGTACTAAAAGGTGGCATGACATACATATTCAAAGAAAAAAGTTTGAGATGGGGCAACAAGTCCTGTTATATAACTCAAGACTCAAGCTTTTTCCGGGCAAGTTGAGATCATGGTGTCGGGGTCATATACAATTGCTCAGATTTTTCCATATGGGGATATTGAGATCACTTATAAAAGTAAGAGGACTTTTAAAGTTATTGAACACTGGTTGAAACCATATTGGAGGCGGTGGATTCTCGAAAGAAAAGTATATCATTCATCTTATAACACTGGAGTTAATCAACCACAAGTCAAGCTCTAGACTATAAATCGAGTGCTGGATGGGAGGCAACCCATTTTTTTCTCTATCCCTTTCAACTCATTTTAATTAATTATTGCATTACATGTAGCGTAGGTAGTGTATTAATAATTTAGGATCATTTTCACTCATTCGTGCACTTAGATGAATTTTTATCATCATTTAGTCAGTTTTCAACAATTATCGTCTGCACAAGCACTAATTTATGTCTAACATGTGAAAATTAATCATAAAAATTAGTTTGACACTTATCATAATTCATTAGGAACATACAGTTTAAAAAAACGCTGGTAAACTAGGCGGGTGCCCAGCTTCAACAGCCGGGTATTGGCCCAGACCAGTTAAAGGCTAGCAGGCCTCAAAAATTAAATTGGGTGGCTACCCAGTTTTACACTGGATGGCTACCCAGGGTACCGTAAAAACCATATATAGTGCCAAAATCGATTTCAATGGAGAAACACCACTGGTCTGGCACTTGCATGCCTCTTCACTTCACCTTAAACTTTTTTTTCACAATCATAAGACACATTAAATTGTTTCAAAATGTGATTTCACTACCTTATACATCATCTACGAAAAAGGAATTCAAGGTATGCTCATCTCTACTACATTTCTCTCAATTATTTTGCCACTACTTTTATTTAATATTTGAGTTATAACTGGGGAGTATGAAATTAGAGAAAAGTGTGGTTTATTGGGTTGTGTTGTGATGAAAAAAATGGAGCTTTGATTCAAACGTTCATGTCTTTCAATTTTAGGGAAAACTACTGCCTTCAAGGTATTTGACAATTTGCCTAACAAGAAATTCTTGTGTAATTAGGGTAAATCTAGCATTTGGCATTATTGATACACATTTGAGATTGTTTTTTTGTTGAGACCCTCTAAAATTGCATTAGAAAACATGAAAACACAGACTTCAATTGGCATACGTTGGTTTGACATTGCCTAGGTACCAACCACCTCACGTCACCAATTTCATTTCCCATCGTCTAACCCAAATGACCTCCGTCTGGCCTCAAATTTGAACATGAGTTAGACCATCATGTGCACATTCTTATGCTCAAAGATCATTTTGGAAAAGTTCACTTTCTTGATGTTTTTCGGTGGTGATAATCCTTGGCCAATTTTGGGTAAAAACATGAATTTACATCTTTTATGTTCATGTAGGAATGTGAGTTGCATTATCTTCATTTATTGGATACTTCCCCTATATCATAAAAAAAATTTGAGCATGAACATGAGTTTTACATTTTAGCACATAAAGATTGTCATAGAGTTTATAATTTGGGGGTATTTCCCACTCTATCCTACTTATATATTTATTATCTCTTATGCTTACATTTTCTATTTTCATATATAGGTGCAAATACCACCAAAAAGAAAAGCCACGGTTCAAAAGAAAGGGAAGACAAAGGTTAGGGAGACATCAACCCGTAGTCAGAGGGCAAAAGTAAATCTTGGTGATGGGGATATACCAAGGCAATTAAATTTTGAAAATCGTGAAAATTTTGAAGGTAAGTGAAAGGATAAAAAGTTATGCTAAGAGAAGCGAGTTGTAGTTGATGATTTTCAAGTAAGTTTATTAGAAAGGATTGTCAACTGTCGTGGTTGGGACAAAGTTGTGGGAACTCCTTGTGCAGATTATCCTACCTTAGTAAAGGAGTTCTTCGCTAACTTCAATACTGAAATCGATACCCCAGAGTCATCACATATGAACCAAACATGGGTAAGAGGCAAGTGGATTCGATTTAGCCCAATAGTGATTGACAGATATTATGAGCTAAATCGCACTGGATATAGAGCTACTACCTATTGAGCTCAATATGGCACTGGTTGCTCGATTTATATATATTAGAATTTATGCATGGCCACTTCTTATGGATTAGTTCATGAATAATCAATTGACCTCAAAGTTAAGACACATTCATATCTTTGTCTCCACTAACATCCATCCTACAACCCAACATAGTAGGTTCAATGAAAAAAGGGCTCACCTACTTTATCATCTAGCACAAGGTCACAAAATTGATTTGGGATCCCATCTCTTTACTTTTATACCAGAGATGGCCGCATTGATCGATCTACAACGCAATATCATATTTTCCTCCCTTAACAGTTAGATCTGTTTGGTTGCCACGGTTTTATTTCTATCAAATGAAGAAATTGGCCCCCAGATATCCCAATTAGCAGAAGGATAATAGAAAATTCTGAAGCTCGACTTAGAGGGACAGATGGAGTACATAATCCTGAGCAAGTTCATCCTCCACCACAGTATACTTTAGATGCCAACACATCCCTCCTTAGTAGATAGTTGGCTCAGATGTAGGTAACCTATGTGGTTTGGGTAGATTTGTTGGCAACATAACAAATATTTTGGAAGCGATGCAGCAAAGGCAAATTAATATCAAGGGAGAGCTGCAGAGAGTGAGTGTACAAGTACAAGGGTTTCAACAAAGTGATGATAGCATACAACATGATAAAAATCCATCACTTATGCATATGATCGAGTACACGAGCAGATGCTACATTTTTGGACCACTAGTTCATCAAGCCAGTCGAACCAGCATGATTCCTCCACTCATCTGCATCTACCCTCCGGAAGTTTTTGATCATTTAATTCTTTATTTTGTTTATGTTGTTTTTACATTGAGGATAATGTAATCTCTTTGTTTGGTGGTAGGGATAAGAATTTGGAGAATTAGGATCTTTGTTGCTTACTTTTAACTGTTTATCAGGTTCATATAACTAATTTAATCTAAAAAAACCAAGAATAGTATCTAGTATAGCGTTGAACGACATTCTGGTTTTGATGATATTTGTTTGAATTGAGTATAATTTTAGCTAGAATTTGACAACATTGTATCGTATGCTTTTACTTGAGTGCTTATTCATGTTAGACTTGTTTAAATGAGCATATAGTCATTATTGACTTATCACTTATGTTGGAGAATGTTGGAGCATGACTTGATTATGTCGATTTAATTGTTGATGTGTTGACCTAAGTTTGAATAAAATCCCCAAATCCTTTATATAGAACCCAAATTATTAAAAAAATAGTTTGGGCTGGGAAGGTTAGTGCTTGTGTTCATAGAAGTTTGATGGTTTTGAATTCTTGGATTAGATCTTTGGTTGAAGGAGTTTGGGTTAAGGAGTCTAGAGCGGAGCACTAACCAATGTTAAAATTTGGATCTTATATCAAAAGAAAATGTGAGACATCTTACACTTCTCTTCGTAGCCTTTATGACTTGAGTTATTAAGTCTGTTAGGGTATTTAAAACCTGGTGACCTATGATTATCTGACTTGGGAGTTATCGACCTATAGCTCCCTACATGGGTCATTTAATAAGCTTAATGGAGAGAATGTTTTCACATAAGATGTCAAAAAAGAGCAAATACCCAAAATATATATTCATAGCGAAAGAAAGAAAAAGGCATTTAGATTATCAAAAGTGAGAGATGCCTGGTAAAGACTTTAAGATTTGAACTCTAGAGATTTAAAAATGAAAGAAGGATCAATTGATCAATGGATGAAAATTTGGGGAGTAATATGCATTTTAAGTAAAAGTTAAAGCACTAAAATCGAAAAAATTTGATGTGGAGGACCAAGATTGAAGAAATAATGAAGAAAAGGGCCAAAAGGAAAATTCTTGAAGTTCTTATAACTAAGTAGCCTCTCACTTATATAGCTCAGCCCCAAAATTCAATTACAGGGACGGTTTCATATTCTTGGGCGGTCGCCCTATTTCCTACTAAGCACCCGCCCAAGCTAAGTCGGGAAAAAAAAAATTCTGGTTTCCTTATATGATTCAAACTCTTATGAAAACAAATCTTGAGACTTCTTTTAAAGATCTAGAGCCGTCCGAAGTAATTATCACGTATTACAACACATTCTAAGAAATTTTGGGAGCATAGAAGGAGCAAGAAATACGAAGATCGATTCCAAGACTCGAAGATTCAATTCAAGCATTATTTGGGTGATGTCAATTCTTCAATTTTTATTTTGTTTTCTTTCTCATAACATGTTAGGCTAATTTTCTTTGTGTTAGGAAAACGATAAATCATGTAATATGAATTTTTAATCTTTAGTTTTACAGACTTGACATCTAGAAACACGTTTTTGGATATTGAATGATTTATATGATTTTCTTTTCTCCACAATTATTGTGCACGATAGTTGTGTGAATGCAGTAGCCTATATGCATTCAAAAGAAAAAAAATATGTATTGTGATAGGGTCCGACAGGGGATAAAAATATACTGCTATGCTCTAGTGAATCTTTAAGTATTCATAAAAATTCATTTATTCTTGTATGTTCGCATCCTCATAGAAATATAGTCGGGCCATTTATGAGAATATTTTTTACATTACTCGAGAGATATTATTAAATAAAATAGGAACATTGATTCATCAAAAATTCAATCGTATTCTCAAAGTGTAGAATTAAGGTTAAAATGAATTATTGTATGGGAATTCAGGGTCCTAGTATTAAATACATCAATTTACATTTAGTATAATTTGCATTTAGTTTAGTTAATTTACTCATAATTGCATAAATAGATTAATTTAGTCATAGTTTTGTCACAAACAAACACACACCATTATTCGTGTTTCGGTTAAGGTTGTGATAATTAAAATATGAACTATATCAATCTCTTTGGGACGATACTTGGACTCAAATCGACTTTATTACTTGTTAACGAATTGTACACTTGTGGTGATTTTAATTTGAAAGATATTTTCGTGAACAACCATCTTGAGAGGGAGTGGTGAAGGATTTCCAGGAAGAATAATGCTATTCATATTAAAGACTACAAATAGTCACCCTACGTGGTATACATGTGTCCGTTTATTATTTGATGCATTAGGTAATAAAAACTACAATATTAATGCATCATATAATAAATTGTCACATGTATGCCACGTAGTGTAAGTACCAGCAGTGTTCACTATGAATATTCTTCTAGGAAATAGCTGTATAACATCTTCTATCGTACATAATTCCTGATTTTCAGGAATTTTTTTCCCAGATTAGTTTGATTTGATCTTCTGAAAATATTGCCGATTGAATTGTATAAATATATTGCTCGTATCACTCAGAATATCAATACATTCAAATTTCCCACAAATTATCTTAGTCGAGATTGCTAAGTGCCTACTATAATGGAAACATGGGATTGGTATTGGTGGCTCTCGGTTTGGGTGGGACACGAGATGAGAGCCTTTTTCGGCACGTAATATGAAGAACTTGAACACCTATTGTGATTGTGGAGTGCGACTCTCTTAGGGTGGTGCAAAGCCTCAATTCCGACTATGAGTGTTTGCCAATTTTCGACATATATTTTATCTTTGCTTGATGTACATTACAACTCATGCTACTTTATTTCCCGTGAAGGAAATCAAGTAGCCTACTAATGGATTGTAATGCCATTCTTGTCAATTACATTAAATCCTTTTAGGCTGTGATGAAACTTGGGCTAAGCCCACTTGCCAAATTTTTTAGTTGGCCATTTCCTGATAACACAATATTTGATTCAAGCCCAAACCTGAGCCCAAGGTGGAGGCCACCTGTGCTGCTCTGAATCATTAGATTAATGACTGAATCTACGGTGATGGAGATTTGTATATATACAAACAGAATGGTCACTCTTTGCGTGGATTTTTCATTCTGTTTGTGTGAGAAGCTAATAGGTTTTCTCTGTTCGTCTTCTCTATTTTTGTTGGTTCTCTCTACTGTGTGTAGACCCTAAAAATTCTAGGTTTTAGGCAAAATATGAGTGTTTGAAGTTAGGGTGATTCTTCGCTTCTAGGTTTTGAGAGAAGAGATCAGCGTGTTGATCTCGTGTCCATTGTAGTAGCTGCGGTGTGTTCATTCATCTTAGGGTTTAGATTTTGTGGTTGTTTCATTATTGTACAGAAGAGTACAATGCTGTGTTCTGAGCCCTATATATAATAATTGATCCCTTGGTGTTCTTGGTTTATTAAATGTTCTTCGTGATTCTATAAATCTGCTTCCGTTGTTATTTTGGCTCTACAAGTGGTATCAGAGCCTTCTTGGTGGCTCTCTAGTTCTTCGATTGGTGATACATGGTGAGAAAATTAATTTCACAACCCGTTCTTCATTAATCTCTTTTTTGCAGTGAAACTCTAGATTTCGATTTTTTACTAATCTTGGTTTTTTGGTTTGTGTTCTCTTAAGGAAAATTGGTTCTTGGTGAATGAGCTTGGAGATTAGGCTTCGAGCTGGTGGTCCTATAGAGTCCCTGAATTTTTTTTCTTCTTGGGACTGGTTCTTCAAACTAGCTTGGTGACAATTCCTAACCCCCTTTTATTATCCTATTATTTGATCTTGAATATTGTGTATTCCTCTCCTTTCTTTTCCCTATTAATTCTTCTTATTTTCAGGTGATTAAGAATTTAGCCTTGACTTGGGGTTGTGAATCACATGGAATTCTAGTGAATTATAACATAAAAAATAGGAGGTATCTTCATATTAATCTATTTAATATACTGTAGCTGAAATTGGAAAATTACTGTGATTATTAATTGGTTTAATTCTTCTGTTGATTTTGTTTCTCACTTAGGTTATTACTCTGGTTATATTCACCGTTAATTGTTTTCACATCATTTTTTTTCACTGTCTTATTGGCCTGTTTATTTTGAGAGATATTTCTTTTCTGTTTTTGTGTTATACTAAGGTTTGTGTGATATTTAATTGATTTTTGAAATATCTGTTTTTTGCTTTTCTATTAAACTATGACATGAAATACCTTTTTTGTGTTGATTAAAAACTTCAAATGACAACTACAATGTTTGAACTTGGAGTTTTTAATGGAAAATGGGATTTCCCCATTTGGCAGCAAAAAATGAAAGGGGTCTTAGTTCAACAGAAAGTCTCTAAGGCTATAACTGGTGAATTTCTTGTTACTATGACTGATGATCAAAAACTTGAATATGATAAACTTGCTCATACCTCTATAATTCTTCATTTGTCTAATCAACTGTTGAGAAAAATTAGAAAACTTGATAATGCTAAAGCTTTGTGGGACAAATTAGAAGAACAATATAAGTCTAAGAGTCTGCCTAATAAACTCTTCCTTCTAGAAAGGTTATTTAGCTTTAAGTTTGATATGTCTAAAGATTTAGATGATAATCTTGATACTTTTAATAAATTAGTTCAAGATATTACTATTGTTGGGNTCAATAAACTCTTTCTTTTAGAAATGTTTTTTAGTTTTAAGATTGATATGTCTTAGGATTTAGATGATAATCTTGATACTTTTAATAAATTAGTTCAAGATATTACTATTGTTGGGGATAAAGATTCTGAAGAATATAAAGTTGTTATCCTTCTAAATGTTATACATGATATATATATATATATGGATGTTAAGTCTGCTATTAAGTATGGTAGATATACTTTAACTCCTAAGATAGTGATTAATTCTTTAAGAAGTAAGGAATTCGAACTTAATGTTGATAGGATTGGGAAGGAATTTGAAAGTTTATTTGTGAGAGGGAGACATATGTCTAGGCAAGTGAATGGTCAGAGTCATCAGGGGAATAATAATTCTAAGAAAAAGGGGAAATGAAGGTTTAAATCAAAATCTAGGAGTGGAAATAGGAAGTGCTATGGGTGTAGAAAGACATGACACTTTATAA
>CAIGRP010048186.1:0-11988 GCA_903798385.1 Fraxinus cuspidata
ATTTATTTTTCTTATTCATTTTATTTCCTGTATTCTTTCGAACCACCTGCATATAATTACCTTTAAGTATTTGGTTGCTTATGTTTTGCCAGTACTCTTACAAATAATCGAGGAAAATTTCAACCAAGAGCCTTTAAATGTCTCTTTCTTGGTTACCCTCCCAACATAAAGGGATATAAGGTGCTTGATCTCTTAACTCTCAAGAACCTTCATCTCCAGAAATGTAGTTTTCCATGAATCCGTTTTTCCTTCCATTCCAAACTCTACTCACACACCTTTTGTCTTCCCAAATTTTTCCCAGATCTATGACTCCAACATACCTACTACCTCCTCTCTTTCTTCTTCTCATGCTCCACCAAACATGCCTCCTACATTCTCTTCTCCTCCACCTCACATTCCCCCAACTGATATTATCACTGATACTCCACATCTCGAAGATCTGAGAGAGTCAAGCATCTTCCTACATATTTGCAGGATTTTTATTGTGGTAATATGACTCAGATACCTTCAGCATCTCATGCATCTTTCAACAGCTCGAATCCTTTTCCTGGTACGCCTCATCCTATTGCTTCATATCTTTCTACTTCTAAGTTGTCATCTAACTATAAAGCCTTTGTTGCTGTTGTTTCATCTGTTCTTGAACCTAAAACTTTCAAACAAGCTATTATATACCCTCAATGGAGCGCTGCTATGGTACATGAAATTAAAGCTCTTGAATTGAATCATACTTGGGACATTGCTATTCTACCTCCACATGAGACTGCAATAGGATGCAAATAGGTTTACCATGTGAAATTTAAAGCTGATGGTACAGTTGAAAGATACAAAGCTCGGTTAGTAGCAAAAGGTTATACTCAACAAGAAGGTCTTGACTTTTTCGATACATTCTCCCCTGTTGCAAAGATGACTACCGCGCGCACTCTACTTTCTGTTGCTGCAATCAAACATTGGCATTTACATCAACTTGACGTAAACAATGCTTTTCTACATGGAGATTTACATGAAGAAGTGTACATGCAGCTGCCACCAGGATATTCCTCACCTACTGATCCTAGAGTTTGCAAACTCAAAATGAGCCTGTATGGTTTAAAACAGATTTCAAGACAGTGGTTTCCAAAATTATCATCTTCTTTGATTCAGCTTGGTTTTACTCAAGGCAAGTCTGATTCCTCTTTGTTCATCAAACAAACTTCAAAGAATTTCATGGCTCTACTAATATATGTTGACGATGTTATCGTTGCATCTGATAACCTCACTGATATAGATATTGTAAAGAAGCATTTGCATGATACTTTTACCATAAAAGACTTGGGTGAACTGAAATATTTTTTGGGAATTGAAGTGGCTCGATCAGCAAAGGGCATTGCTCTATGTCAACGCAAGTATGCGTTGGATATTCTGCAAGACAGTGGTTTTTCTGGTTGTAAACCAGCAGCTTTTCCTATGGAATCTACACTAAAGCTGAGTGGAAATGATTCATCACCTCCTTTATCCAATCCTGCATCCTATAGAAAGCTTGTTGGTCGTCTTTTATACCTTACAATAACTAGGCCTGACCTAGCTTATTCAGTACAAGCATTAAGTCAATTCATGGCTAACCCCAGTAACACACATCTTAGAGCTGCTGAGAGGGTTTTGAGATATATTAAAGCAACACCAGGTAAAGGTATTTTCCTATCTGCAGCTTCTTCTGTACACCTAAAAGCTTACTCAGATAGTGACTGGGGAGGATGCATTGACACTAGAAGAAGTGTCACTGGTTTCACAATTTTCCTTGGAGACTCTCTCATATCTTGGAAATCGAAAAAGCAATCAACTGTTAGTCGTTCTGCTGCTGAATCTGAATACAGAGCACTAGCTTCAACCACTTATGAGCTTCAATGGTTGATCTATCTGCTAGCTGACTTACATATTTCTCATCCTCAAGCAGCTCTACTCTATACTGACAGCAAACCTACATCTGATATTGCATCCAATCCCGTTCATCATGAAAGAACAAAGCACATTCAACCAGATTGTCATCTAGTTCGGGAGAAATTACAAGAAGGTCTCATCAAATACATTCCTTCCAAGCATCAGTTGGCCGATATACTAACTAAACCACTTGGTTCTCTCAACTTTCATCATCTCAACTGCAAGATGGGATTGATAAACGTCCATTCCCCTCTTGAGGGGGAGATGGGATGTTGGAATCTACAATCTCACATTGAAGCCTTGGAATTGAAGGCTCAAGAAGCAAAGGAAAGAAAGCGTGTTTGTTCAAACAAATGATCTGGAATTAAGCTGGAAGTGGGCTAGAAGATTTGAAGCTGAATTAGTTTTAGTTGGTTTGTTAGTTAACACACGTGTCTACATTGTACTGGTTTGTATAAATTCAATTGGTTAGTTTGTTAGATATAATCTTTTCTTTGCTCTATTTATGATCACGACAAATGCATTGTAAAAGCAAGGTTTTTCAAATAGAAAAATTCATATTAAATTCCTCTCAAGATTTCTTCCTTTTTTTTTTGGCTTTCTGAATTCCAGATTAAGGAATTTTACAGAGGCGGGTCAAGATCCTACGAAGGCACGTCGTTGTGATTCGTCCATTGCATTCACACATATCTACGCTTCTTGCTTTTAACTTGTACTCTTGTCGAGTTAGATGAAAGGATCTTGTACTCTCGTTGCATCGGTGATTGCCGCTTCCACCAGCGCACTTCCTCATGCGTCGCCAGTGATCATGATGTAATATTTCCTCCTTAATCTTTGGTCCATCATATATATATATATATATATATATGTATTAAGGAATATTTTTCAAACATGGGGGAGCGGGGGTGGAACTGCATGGAAACTAAGATGAAAGTGGGGATGACGAGAGATGAAGAAATATCTTTCTTTATTCTTTTTTAATTTACTTTTCTCCTTCTTTTGTTTCTTTTTATTTAATTTTTCTAATTGTTTTAGGTTGGAAAATGTAGATTTACCATTTTGGCCTTAAAAAAATGATCAAACACTCGACCTTTGGTTAATTAACAATCCTTTTGGACACAAGTTCTTATTACCATACATTTATTGATAGGTTTAGAAGGTAACCTCTAGGATTTAAATGTGTAGGACCTCTACTACAAATTTCCCTAAAATAAATCCATACAACTGTACGAATTCTCCCTTGTTTTACATTGTCAAAAGATTCGTGCTATTTTTACAATTTTAGTTGATTCACACTTAGCAGCATCACATTCACCCATTTTAATGACTATTATAAACTATTTTTTAAATCAATGGCCCTGATTTTAACAACACCAAGGTTGTACAAATAGCTTAATTGTTGTCAAAAACAGTTTCCAAAGATCTAACGTGTACGAAGTGTAAACAACGCAGCCAAAATATTTGCCTATTATGATAGAAATTTTATGCTCTATGATAATTGTGTGTGCACAGTTTTAACAATCCGACTTCCATACATGAACTTAATTCTAAGAAGTAACTGATAATGACATTTAATCAACTTCTTAATCGAAATTAGGCGCACAAAGTAAGAGCACTGCACATAATGAGAGACTTTTTTGCTATTTATACATACAAGCCCTGTTTGTTTCGAATTAAAATCAAATTTTAGTCTAAGTTAAAGTCAAACAATCAATATTAACCACGTCTTTCATGGATCCTACCATTTTTCAACCACACATTTCAAAAACTTTTATCACAATCTACTAAAAATCTAATATTTAATTCCCACCAAACACACACAATATTGTCATATAGGAAACATTAGTAGCATTTATTGAAGAAGGCCTATTCATATAGTCGGGGTATTTTCGAGTGATATGGTCCAAACGTGCACTAGAGAACTTTATTGTAGCAAACAAAGCATGATAAAGCTACTGATCGAGGGTAGTTAGCGTCTTCGTGCGGCCGTGTCTCTCTGTGCATTGAAGAAAACGGCAGCAACCGGGAGGCCCAAATCGTTCACTGCAGCAAAACTTCGAGTGCTGAAGTGATCCCTCGAAGCAGGTGGGCTTACTGTTTGTCTGCCTGTCTGCTGGAAAAGAACGAACACAAACCTGTGTATACCTATATTAGGCCTTGGGATCTCGTAGCTCACTAATTCCCTTCCTGTCAAAATACTTTTAGTCCTCAGAATAAGCAATTATTCCTTCGTTATTCTATTGATAAAGGAAAAATTAAGCCCTCTCCCACTCTGTGTGTGAGGTAGGGCGCGAAAACTAATATATCTTACCAAACGTGACATCAGTTGTCCCTGGAATGTCAGTGACTAACCTGTAACATGGTTCATAGAAGACAAGAAACAGTTAGCTCTTACGTTTATGTTCCGATTGGCTACTACAGGAGCCGTATCTACTCGAAAACAACCAGTCTTGTGATGGCACGGAAGGCATGGACAACCCAAAACGTCCCCACTCCTTTACTACATCCTCGTACAGCAAACTAATTAACAAAACCCCGACAATTCAGAAGTTTTTTTCCCTTCTGAATAAATAATTAAGCTAGTTTACTGCCCAGTTTAAGGAATTCTTAGCTCTTACGCCTTTTATAGGGAGTTCCAAGTTTATTCATTGATCACTTTCACCTACTTATTCCATTTATTATTCTTCAAGGTGATCCTTGCATGATCACCTGATCCTCTATTATTTTCTTGATTAAATAGATGCTCCTGCGGAATGGTCTAGCCTCTAGATTTATAAAAGGTTAAAGGATTATTGTATTACTTGGGTAATATTCATATCTTGATGATTTGATCTTTTGTGAAAAAGAACTGAATGCCCATGATCCATTGATCTTTACAAGCTATGAATATGTATGTATTTAGGTTATACCAGTGTATATGCTCCCTGAGATATGGATCACTGGGGCCAGGAACATCAGGGTCAGTCATCACCTGCAACCAGACATGTAACTATGCTTAACTTGATAACACTCGATAATCATCGTGTAGGGGGGAAAAAGTTTAAGATCTCGTTTGTGCATGTTATTCAATATTGTGTATAACAATCCAAACTCGTCAATAAGAATTGAAAAGAAGCAACGAGAGATGGATAAGTAATATCGAGTATGTACCAATGTGTAAAATGTTCTCATATCGCCACCGCAAACCTCAGCCCTTGGTCTAGTGGTGACTGTCGAAGGATAGAACTCATGACCATTGAAGACTTGTCTATTGCCATAAGTAACAGACATTTTTATGGTTGGAGGGAAAGAATCAAGAACATCTCCTATCACTCTCCCAACAATCAAGGGTTCTAATACTCTTGCCATATGAGAGAGAGAGAGAGAGAGAGAGAGATTCCTATTGATTGGAGAAGACACTCGAGGGATTTCTAATTGGATGGATTGAAATAGACAAGCCCCATATATATAGTGCAGTGCATGAAGCATGTTCGCATCATCATTCGTTGAAAAAATATGGACGTAATATGCTTTGGATGCAAAAATAAATACGATGTGCCCCTAACGAACATGTCAAAGATTGAACCCATGTTTGGTCCGGATTAAAATCTGATTTTAATCTAAGTCAAAGTCAAACAATCACTATCAATTACATTTTCCATGGATCCCACAACTTTTTCAATCACACATTTTAAAAGCTTCTATCAAAATCTACTAAAAATATGATTTTAATCTCCACCAAACACCCTCTAAACTCATAGTAAATATGCCTTCATACCATTGATTTATTATCAATAAGAACATGGAATATGAGGGACAGAATATGAGACTTCATTATAATGCATGACATAGAGCAGAACTCATTGTGAACCCCCACCACGCACACGTGCATACACACCCCTCTTCTTTCTCTCTTTACTTCATTAAATGCATGACATACAGCAGAAAACCTTTGTGAAACCCCCACCCCCACACACCTCTTATTTCTTTTTCCCCATTTTTGGATTACGATAAGAAAAAAGAATCCATGTGGGTGTGTTTTCTACATTATCATTTTAGTTTTTCTGACAGTCTCTTCCTGAATCACACCTGAAATTCTCAGAAATTGGTTTAAGCCAGAAAAGTGTATAATAAAATAATAAACTCTAATCTTCTATCCATGTCAGAGTTCAGACATCGCACGTGGTCGCAACTTCGCAAGTTGCAACAACATTTTTATCTTCATTTCAATGCAAAAGGAAAAAAACTAGGGTTTTCAACTTCAACATCCCATCACTTTTAAGAGGAATCCATCTTTTGCATTTAGGGTAATATTAAGTAAAACTTTTTGTGAGCTCTAATGTAAAATTTGACCCTTCTTAGGGGAATGGGCACTCTGTCAGGGTATAAAGGAACTCCACCACACATTTGAACATTATTATAGACGATGATTTCTAAGTGATGAGATGTCAAATCAAAGAAGAGACAGTGAGATTTTCTTGATTAGGCAACACAGAAGTGGGATTTCTATAATTAGAAACCAGAGTCACTAGTCGATCAGTTCATTGTATTCCATATGTTTCTTCCTCTCCTGACCTTTTAGTTTCTTGACTTCTATCATATTCTTTATCTTGTATTTAATCACCTCGACGTGTTTGCAATTTATAGGTTACTCTATATATTCTTGATCTTTTATTTTAATTTAGATATTGAAAAAAAATTATAAGAATAACCAGATGTTACTTGATAGTAAATTTGTGACCATTTTCTAAGACTAGTAAAGTAGCTGTCATGGAATAATAAGTAATAACACAACAATTTCCAAATATCATTAGCTGTTGTGACAATTTAAAACTAGTTTGGTTAGCTATCTATCTATGATTGACTACTATATTAGCCCCAGTTTGATGGTTACTATTTGGCAAAAACAAAAGTTTTGAATAATGATTTTTTTGGAGTGTGTGATTAAAAAGTATTTTATGAATATTTTATCGCGTGAATGTATAGTTAAAAATTAGTACGTCAAAAATGAATTTTAAAATAAATTCCATCAAACAGGGGTTGAAATGATTTTAATCGCTGGTGGAGGAAAGGGTGAAAATTATACTGTTTCTTTAGAGCCAGACTTGTCGCGTTGGAGGGCGAACCTTATGCCAAAAATTATTGGGCAACTTACACAAATGCCCTAAATTTTGGGTTGGTTTTGAAAACTCATGACAAAATTGGGTTAAATGGTAAGTATACATTTTTTACTCTTAAATATAAACCAACAATATCTTCCAAAATTTCAGCACTGTCACATGCAAGCTTGAGACATCAAAGGAAAAAAAGAGAGAATCTTCCACAAATAAAGCACAAACAAGATCAAGATTGCTTCAATTATATATTTTTCAAAGTTTTATTTCCCAAATCTGAAGAAAAAACAAAAATAGCAGGTTTTTTAAGTTTTTTTTTTTTTTTGTTCAATTAGTTCTCCAATTTTGTTATTTTAAGATCATTTAATAATCTCTTTGTATAGATTGTGAAATAAACACACATAATTAGCAATTTTGAGCTCAATAAATTCATCGCTTTAATTATGGGTCATTTATGGTTAGAAAGTTGGAGATATATTCACATGTATAATTAATGCAAAGGCTAGCAAGATTTGCATTATAATGTTTTGCGTGAGAACTGGATTTATTTTGCTGTGACAAAAAGGTTTACCTCTCTTTGGCTGATTGTAACCACCAAGAGCAAACACCAATAACTAAGACTCAACAACTCTCTCTCTCTCTCTCCCTCCCTCCCCCCTGATGTACTAAAACAAATCAAGACAATTAATTAATGTCAATTGAATTTTTCTTTGTGCTTGTTGTTATTCAAATGCTGTTATGGCTAGGGTGTTTGAAGGTGGTGGGGTTTACAATTAAAATTGTAGAGATAGTGGAAGCTGTGGCTTGTGGGTTGGGGTTGCTACTGTTGGATTCAATTGATGCGTTCAATGTGTTTGTAAAAATGAGAAATTGAAAAACTGATATTTTGTCACTTTTATCTGAAAAAATCGAAGTATCTTATTAGAGCAATTAACTAGATATATACATGTGTATTTTTGAAAATTTAAATATACGAATTCAAACATTGTTTAGTATTGCATTCAATTTATAATTTTTTGAATCAATTCAATTGATGTATTCCAGGAGTTTGCTAGAACGAGAATGTGAAAAAGTGATATTTTGTCACTTTTTTTTTTTTGGAAAAAGTTGCAGTGTCTCGTTGGAAAAATTAACTAGATACTTACTAGTGCATTTTTTGAAATGTAAATATACAAATTCAAACTTATTTTAATCTTGCATTTCAATTCATACCTTGTTTTAATATTGCATTTAATTTATATTTTTTTGAATCAATTCAATTGATGCATTATTATGTGTTTGCGAGAATGAAAATGTGGAAAAGTGACACTCTTAAAAAGTGGCAATGTCTTGTTAGAGCAATTAACTAATTAGATACAAGTGTTTTCTTGAAAATTTAAGTATGCAAATTCAAACATTATTTTAATCTTGCATTTAATTCATATTTATTTGAATTAATTCAATTGATACATCCAAGATATTTGTAAAGATGAGAATGTGAAAAAGTCATAGTATTTCATTGGAGCACTTAAATAGATGAGTATGTGAATGTTTTTGGCAATTGAAATATACGAATTCAAACATTCTTTTAATCTTGCATTCAATTCATATTCATTGAATCAATTCAATTGATACATCCAATGTGTTTGTTAGGATGAGAAAGTGAAAAGGGGACATTATGTCACTTTTCTCTAAAAAGTCGCAGTATATCATCGAAGCAATTAGCTAGATGTATACTTGTGTGTTTTTGAAAATTTAGATATATGAATTCCAACATTTTTTTTTAATCTTGTATTCAATTCATATTTCTTTGAATCAATTTAATTGCTACTCCATTGTGTTTGTGAGAATGAGAATGTCAAAAGTGTCATTTTGTCACTTTTCATTGAAAAGGTCTCGATGTCTCATTGGAGCAATTAACTGATGCATATGAGTATGATTTTGGAAATTTAAACATACGAATTCAAAAACATTGTTTTAATCTTACATTCAATTCATATTTCTTTGAATCAATTCAATTGTTGTATCTAAAATAAGGATGAGAATGTATATAATTGACATTTTCACTTTTTTTATGAAAAAGTGATATTCGTCAATTTTCTCTGAAAAAATTATAATATCTAATTGAAGCAATTAACTAGATACATACGCATGCGTTTCAATTCAATTGATGCATCCAATGCATTTGTGAGAATGAGAATATGGAAAGGTGACATTCTGCACTTTTCTCTAAAAAAGTCACGTCTCATTGAAGCAATTAATTAGATGCAGACGCGTGCGTTTTAGAAAATTTAAATATATTGATTAAAACATTGTTTTGACTTTGCATTCAATTCATATTTTTTTTGAATACATTCAATTGATGCATCCAAAGTGTGTGCGAGAATTTGAATGTGAAAAAATTGATATTTTGTCGTTTTTCTCTGAAAAATCACAGTATATCAATAGAGCAATTAATTAGATGCATACATTTGTTTGAAAATTTAAATATACAAATTTGGACCTTATTTTACGTTAAAAAGTGTCATGATATAATATTTTCTTTGTGTTTTTACATATGAGTTATTGCTGGAAATTAAAAGTTATGTCACTTTTTTTAAATAAAAAAATCGACACAATTTCATTGTAATTTTTTGTAAGTATGGATAAAATTAATGTCATCATTTGCTATGGAATAAATGGAGACAAGATAATGAATACACAAATGACAAAATGACTGAAATTGTTGTCCCAATAGAATACACAAATAACCTTTGTTAAAATGTGAATATTACTTTTTTAACAACAAATATTCAAAAAAATGATAAATACTAAAAAGAATGACAAAATCTCAAACAAAGTGACAGTAATTGAAAAAAGTGACAAATATTCAATAAAATTAATTTATTAACTAGCATATAAATTTAGATTTGTAAGCTATTTAATAAAGTGATAAATATTAAAAAAAAAGCGTGACATAAATTGATGCAGAATGTATTGTTTTCTTTGTTGCCTAGCTTTGATTCCCGTTTTCCAAACATTTTTAACAAACGTCGCATTTGTGCTTTGATTAATCCATCAAGACATTGCCACCACCAAAGTTGACAAGAAGTGACAATTTCAAACGAAGTGATAGAAAGTGACAAATCAAAACCACCTCCATCTCTAAAGATGCCACCACAACAAATCAATTTGACCACCAAAGGATACCCATAATTGAAATTCATATTTCCCATTAGTTTAGTAACCTAGACTCAACTGATTGGTTAAATACTGAGTCAACCATTAATGTGTTATGTTCCTTTTTTTAGTATGGATATTAATTACAAAAGATTTATTTTGCTTTTGAATTGTTTTACACTTCGGCATGGAATCTCCAATAGTATTTATCCAACTTTCAAAAGTTTCTAAACAACCTAAAATAATATAATATACACTACACACATCGAGTTCAACTATGTCATGTATTGTGCTGTTAGATTAGAGACATTCCTTATTTTGAAAATCTAATTCAAAAGCCAAAAATATATACAACGTTGGCCAGAAACTTTTGACATTCGAGAAAATTATTTACATATCTTCAAAATACGATTAAAAATCAGTGTTTACTTAGCTGAAAAATCCATTTCTACCAAAAAATTATAAAAAATTGTGGGCTATGTCTGAGTTATTTTACTCTGCTTCAGCAGTAATTCTACTCGAGTAGATTTTGGAACGTAAGATATGACAGTGCAGGACTTTACCAATTAAAAGTTGCATCCCTACTGCACAGGCTTTAAGAGTGGAAGAATAAGTGCAAGCATCACAAATATGGGGATGAGAAGTGGATGAGGTGGTCCACTTCATGCGGGAGTAAAATTTGATGGCTTCATGGGACAAGTTGTTGCAAATGTAGCCAATGATGATTGTGTTCCAGAGGACATTTGTTGGATGAGGAATTGAGTTAAACAGTTGGCAGGTGAGATGGACTTTGCCATTTTTACAAAGTTGGCTTAGACAGTACCTGATTGTTCTGGATTTGGGAGGTGTGTTTTGGAAGAGTTGAAGATGGTAGGTGTCTTGGGGAGTGCTTGCTTGTTACTTTGAGAGTAGAAGTAAGAGTCCGTTTGATTGCGAATGTGGAATTTAGGTGGAAAGAAAATGAATTACAGAGAATTGAATTGTCTAGAATTTATTTTACTGAGAATTGTAATGAATTGTGTTTGATTTGTATAGTTTTTTACTTGAAAAATGTTAAAGTTTGGTGTCCATTTGACTTTATTTTTCATAAAAATTGTTCATTAAAGTGATAATTTTTTTTATCATTTGGAATAGAATTTGTTCCAATTGCCAAAAATTTTTTTAAAAAAATTACCATACCGAATACATTTCGTTTGACTTTGTGTTGCATGGAAATAGTCAATAAAAGTAATAAATTTTTTTACTATTGTATCTAGAATTTTTTCTAAGTGCAAAAAAAAAAAAAGAGGCTGGAAAATCAAAAATCACCAAAACAAAGGGAAAACAAATTCATTGATTGCAAGGAAAAGAGGAAAATATGGAAAACGAATTCCAGGTAAAATTTTTGCAATCAAACATGTAAAAAGTAGGAAAATGGAAAATATCATGGAAAATTTGTAGTATCAAACAGGCCTAAGAGTAATTGTGATGGTGATTCTTCAACAATAATTCTTCATATTCTTGTACTGCACAAACTCTGTAAATCATCTGTAGTTTTGGAAGACACAAGTTCAGAGGATGAGAGATTCGAAAAACTCTAGCCCCCCAACAGAGACTTTTGAGAAATTTCTTCAATCATAGACTTGGTACCAAATTGTCTTCTGAGATGAAATCGATGCTTTTGAAGATGGGAAGAGGGTTTTCTATGTTGAGGATTTTGTGTACTCAATACACAAGTCTCCTTAAAAGATTACGATGAAATTACCTTAAAACAATTTGGCAGCGTAACAGTAAGGTCGAAATGATAGCAGTATAATTCGAGTCCACCGAATTCACGATTTTTCCTTAAAACGAATTTGCTGCC
>CAIGRP010048191.1:0-10431 GCA_903798385.1 Fraxinus cuspidata
TTGCAGCAATGGGGTTTTATGGGATATGCGCGATGGCAAGATTGAGGTGGGTATTTGGAATTGATTGTGGGCATTGCGGATTGGAGCTGATAAAAGTGAAGTTAATCTTCTTCTCAGCATTTCTGTGTATGTGTGTGTGTTTAGTAAATTTAGAGCAATTTCTTCATTCAAATGCTGGGTTTCAAGCTTAGGGTTTTAAGCTGGGTTTAGGGGTGGGACTGACTGGCAATGAAGGTGGGTAAATCACGAAATTTATCCCCCATCGGCCGTTGTTGAAAAAAAAAAAAAGCTATGAATAGTGAGTTTTTGACGAGGTTAAAAATTAGGAAAATTTTTTGAATTTACGTAGGACATTTTTTTTTTTTTGGGTAATGTGGGGTTGAAAATGAATATAACAATTAAAGAGTTTTGTTTTAAAGGAAGAAAAACATGAACTTACTTTTTCATTTTCGTCCTGAGAAGGCGGAATTGCAAGATTCATCCCGAACTCAATGTCTTGGTACTTGGTATAAGTTGATTTTAAGCCTTTCAAGTGGCGGATTGATATTTTTCAAAGTTTTAATATAGTCTCTGTTTGGACGGCATTATTCCAAGAAGACGAATAAGAAATTGTACTATTGGATCGTGCAATTCAAGGAAAGTGTGAGGTGAAAGTCAAAAAAAAAAAAAGGGCCAAGTGGGGCCCTTCAACGGCACAATTTTTTCTAAAATTGATGAAAAAATATGGAACAAACGGAAGTAATAGTCCCATGATAATTCTCAACAACAAAAATCATCAAAATCTTTGTTACATACATGGTCACAAAATGTAAAAAAAATGTCTATTAAGTTCAAAATCATAAGCACATGTTCAAGTAGAGAAGCAAAATTTAATTTGGTAAAATTCGACTTATGTATCACATGACAATGCAATAATAGAGATGCAACTGTACCCTCAACTCGTCCCACATTGTTCCGTCCCCAATAATAAAGGAGTGGAGATGAAAAAACAGTCACCTCTTTGAAAAATTTCTCGAATCCACCCCAAAATTGCTTATATGTTTTATTTTATTTCTATGATTTTCAATTTAAAACGTTAAAAAGTTAAAAATAAATGAAAAATTAGTGAAGCGATAAATGATGATTTCTTAATCTACGTCCACCTCTTGAAAGTCCCCGACAGGACAAGATGACAGTAGTCACCCTTATCTCGTCCTACTAAGCTCCATTGCCATCCCTATGTATCAAAGGTTTGAGCGCCTTTTTATAGTGAACGGATTTTGGCCTTGTGCATCTACAGCGAAACATTTTTTAATCAGTTAGACATCGCGACCAAATTGTTGTTAAGACAATATGTAGACAACCATACGCAGTTACTTATGCTGTTGAAATAGCGAAGCAAGTAATAGAAGTTCTTATTTTTGGTATTTGCACGGGACATCAAGGTTGCTTGGTAAAGCACTGTGGAGTAGAACCTTCAAGATGAAGTTTAGTCACCATAGAGGAAATCACCCAGTTCGTAACATTCCAAGTGGCCTTGTTCACTTGATGGCTGTTTAAATTCAGATATACTGTAGGAAATACAATCATTATATGCTTAGCCTTTGTTTGGTAAAAATTAAAATCAACAATTCAATTTAATCATACATTTTATAGAACCCATAACTTTTCAACCATACATTTTATTAATTTCTTATAAAATTTACTAAAAATCTTATTTTAACCCCCACCAACAGGGCTTTAACGTCCAAGGCCACTCAGATAACGTTTCTGAAATTGAACATCTTGCTGTGCTCGGTTTGTTGCACGTAAGTAACACTTGCAAGAAAATTTGTGTATCGAGTTTGCTATTGTTACATCTAATCGCTTTTTCACCAAATTTTGCATTTCATCTATAATCAGACTTGTTTCGCATATCATTCTAAAAATAAGTCAATAGACACTATGAGAAAAAACAGATGGCAGGCAGGCACATTCATGAAATTGTTAATCATTTTAAGGACAAATTTCGGGGGGGGTGGGGGGTGGGGAGTGGAAACACTCGAGTCCCGTGACATATTTTGTTACTTGTGTGTTATCCAAATTTACATTTACGAGGACATCACGTGAACGGGCATCTCTAATTTGTCCACTTTTTATATGTTTTCAGAATTTCACCTATCATAGACAGATCATTACTTCCACTTCTTTTTTATTTTTTATTTTTATGATGAATTGTACAAGAAAAAAATGAGACATAAATCAAATGAGCATTTTCCCCGTCCTTTTTATTCCAAGCCCATAATTATTTAACGTAAGTCCTCTAATTTCTCGTATCTCATGGGGTGATCGACCTCGACTTATTTAAAGTAACACTTGATTTTGGTAGAGATTTTAAGAATAATTTTGGTGAAAAATATGTTGTGAAGAAGTATTAAAAAAAAGTTATGGATCCATAGTTCAAAATAATTTTATGGAGAAAATGTGATCAAAAATGAATTTGATAAAAAATATTTTTTATTTTTTAAATAGAGGCTAAGCAAATACTCAAAATGTTTTTTGTGGTTGAGGGAACTCTCACCAAGATCCCACCTCTCAAGGAGAAGGGAAGGTGCCGAACCCCCTAATAGCAGAGCTAAAAAAGGAGCATGTCTGTAGCTTGTGGCATTTTTAGTTGGCTTAATAGCTTGCTTGACTGCAGTATATTTTTTGAATCGAATACATTCCTCTGTCATCTTTGGTTGGTCTCTTTTGAGAGGAGATCATCTACCTTGCCTGACTATGAAGAGATCGAGTCTATCTGGAAAGGAAGCGGTGCTAAACCCAGCAGCTTTGTCTAGACTGGCTATATTTCCGAAAACAAAAAGGCTCATGCAGAGCGGGAAAAGGCACGGGTCTACCTAGAACATGCAGGGCAGTTCCAGTCCAGTGGCCTCCCCAGTTGAAACTAATACTTTCTAAGTTCCAAACAATAAACCTACTTCATTTGGCATTCTACCAACCTGTGGTGGGCAGTAGATGACAAACGAGGAAACCATAGGAAAAGAAAACAGAACATTGCCCTCTCGGGCCGTCTTGCAATACAACTCGAAAATCATATTCGACATAAAGTAGGGTGTTAACAAAGCAGGCTGAAAGGATAACTAGGAACGTAATTTAAACCTCGTGCATGATGAAAATAGCCATAGAGAGGTGTACAAGAATGACCTATTGTGCACATATAGCCAATAATAAAATGCAAACTCTGAATGAAACAAAACTTGAACAAATTCCCCACAAAATTTGAATGGCTGGACCAAAAACCTTTGAAAGAAAGAATTCACAGTCGCATGTGATTTCAAAATATTATAGTCAAAGATAGACAATAAATTTCACAAATTGGCAATAAATAAAAAAATTCCCATACAATTAATATTAACATAATTGTTTCCCTAAAACGGATATGATATTCATGAGAAAGGAACAGGTGCAGTAATAACAGGAAATATTACACACACTCTCAAGCTACAAATGACCTATTAAAGTGACAAAGAAATTAAGGTGCGTCGAGGCAGAAAGGTCATTACATTCTCATAATCCGTAAAATAACAAGAATGAGAATTGGATGGGCCAAGACATGGATAAATCAGAATTACATCATCCCTTCCTTTCATATCCCCACCTCAAAACTTCTCCACATCAACAAACTGAGTTCACTTGAAACATAACACGAAAACAAAACAAATGAGGAAAAGAAAAACTCACCATCAATGAAATAGAGTAGCATCTTAGAAGCACTTTCTGTGGACAATTGATGGACCAGACTCGTCGTATTCACCCTTTGAAATCCACATCTGTTTCAGCACAAAAGTAATGTTTTCAATTGTAATTCATAAAATCTTCCACTGAATTTCATTAGAAAAGGAGCAGATTTAAATGGAAATACAATAAATTAATTAATTGGAAAATTTTGAAATTACCTGCTGGAATGTGCTGAGGGATGCAAGAATTGATCCTCCAATCCAGACGCTGTATTTTCTCTCTGGTGGGGCAACGACCTTGATCTTCATGCTGCTGGGAGCCAAGGCAGTGATTTCCTTGCTCATGCGGTCAGCAATACCTGGGAACATGGTCGAACCACCACTGAGAACAATGTTACCATAGAGATCCTTCCTGATATCAACGTCACACTTCATGATGGAGTTGTAGGTAGTCTCATGGATTCCTGAAGATTCCATTCCAATGAAAGAGGGCTGGAAGAGGACTTCTGGGCAACGGAATCTCTCAGCCCCGATTGTAATAACCTGTCCATCAGGCAGTTCATAGTTCTTCTCAACAGATGAGCTGCTCTTTGCGGTCTCAATTTCCTGCTCATAGTCAAGAGCCACATAAGCAAGCTTCTCCTTCATGTCACGAACAATTTCCCGTTCAGCAGAAGTGGTAAACATGTAGCCCCTTTCGGTGAGGATCTTCATGAGGTAGTCTGTGAGGTCACGACCAGCAAGATCGAGACGAAGGATGGCATGAGGCAGGGCATAGCCCTCATAAATGGGTACAGTATGACTCACACCATCACCAGAATCCAGAACAATACCTGTTCAATAAATACAGATTCACATGGCATTAAATTAGAACTGTTAAAATACATAAAGAAATATACAAATTTAGGTTCCATGAACACATACGTACCGGTTGTACGACCACTGGCATATAGAGAAAGAACAGCCTGGATAGCAACATACATGGCAGGAACATTGAAGGTCTCAAACATGATCTGGGTCATCTTCTCTCTATTGGCCTTAGGGTTGAGTGGGGCCTCAGTTAGAAGCACAGGGTGCTCCTCGGGAGCAACGCGAAGCTCGTTGTAGAAAGTGTGATGCCAGATCTTCTCCATATCATCCCAGTTGCTGACAATACCATGCTCGATGGGATATTTTAAGGTCAGGATACCTCTCTTTGATTGAGCCTCATCACCCACGTAAGCATCCTTCTGTCCCATCCCAACCATAACACCTGTGTGTCGAGGCCGACCCACAATACTAGGGAAAACTGCCCTGGGAGCATCATCACCGGCAAAACCAGCCTGTAGGAGTATCATTAAACAAGTCCCTTGAAACTAATTACATAATAAATTGAATACAGAAGACTGGAGAATTTAAAAATGTTTACCAACCTTCACCATTCCAGTTCCATTGTCACAGACAAGAGGCTGAATATCCTCACCATCGGCCATTTTCTATGAACTGGAAGCCACAACATAAAACCAAAAACAGGAGATGATTTAAAGAATGTACATGTACTATCGCGGTATGCACAAACAAGTGCATTGCATAAACTGAAACAATTTCAGATGAAACGGAGTTCTTGCACTCCATAATGTATAGCATAGAGTGGGGAAAAGGTATAACATATTATATGTACCCATCCTTAGTGAGAGAATTTTATTTTACACATAAAAATACGACAATTGATAACGACAGTGTAAGTGTGACTGAATTGTAAATGATATTTGCAATGCTAAGTACTAAAATTTGATTTACTAGAACAGAGAATTTGCTAAACTTTTCCGAGCAATATAAGTAATGTTATTTTATTCACAAAAGGAAATATGCAATTCGTGCATATATCAGGCTTTACTTCCTTGTTTTCAAAATTATATTTTTCACTTTTCAAAGTGAGACATCGTTTTAGGAATAACTCAGTATCTCTTTTTCAAAATTAAAAACCAATAGAATAAGAACGTAAAATGGAAATTAAAAGGGATATAAGTATATATCCACAGATCAACAATCACCACCATTAACTTACATATGCAAAACTCGAAATAAAAGTTATTTTTTTAACAGAGTAAACTGCAATCTACGTCAAGAAAGAGCAGATCTGCAACAACATCTAACAGATCGAGCAGAATATTCTATTAAAAACAGCAGATCGGAATCAGATGAAGCTGCTAAATTAAAAATCCTCAACCTAACCCTTTCGTTCAATTTAACAAAAGGTTAAAACGCCTATCTATTTCCACAAACATATTCCAGATCTCACCATCGGCTATCAAACCAGATTAATCGAACAATAATGTTATTTCTGCTCTAAAAAAATCCGCGACGGACAAAAGAGAGATATAATTGAGCTAAAAATAACAAAAAATAACTTGAATTGGAAAAAAAATATTATATAAAGAGAAAAAATTGAAGATTAACTCAAAGCTAAACTCCGATTAGGGAAATGGCCGGTTCGATTTGATTTATTCTTTGGCTCTCTCCTTCTCTCTGAGTGAGTGTGGCCGCCTCGGTGGGAACGCCAAAGGAGGAAATGAAGGAATCAATATAGCAATTTAGGTGTGAATGAGAAGTGTCTATTTTAAGTACTGAGTTTTGTATTTCGGGGTTTGCATTTTAAATCTTGGGGGAGAATTGCATCCAAGGCCCTCAACCATTTACCTTTTTGCTAGTTTTACCTTAACCGTTCATTTATTATAACTGTAGTCCCAACTTTTCAATTATGTGCTGCTGGAGGACAAAGGATGGAAAGCATCCATATTTCTGTTAGTCAATTGATCAGAAAATTAAGTTTGACCACATTTTTAATATTTTTGAAAATGGTAAAATAGTAACATTATATTTACCATATTAAACAATTAAATAATAAAAAAGAAAATAAAGAAAACGAAACATTATCCTACCAAATCAAAACCAATATCAGCCAGTTACCGTCGACGCCAACGCGAGTCATCTGCACCACCTCAAATCGTCAACACCACCGATGCCACTACTCCATCCACTCCTCACACCCTCTTCCCAATTCAAGACATCGCCTTCATAGAGACTTAAATTAGAATAAAAAAGCATATAGATGAATCAAGAATCACGGTCATTTTATTAAGCGGTTAAAATATTGAAAAACCAATTAAAACACTAAAATCAATTTATTTTGAAAAAAAGAAAGAACTAAAAATCAAAACACAAACTCACTGATTGCAAATAAAAAGGTGAAAATTGAAGAGAATACGTTTTTAAAAATTGCAGATACGTCGAAGCCGAAATATCGTTTAACTTTGTCAACGAAATACCCAAGTGATAACAATAAAGATGAAGATGAAGATGAAGGCAAAGAATCATATGGATATGTGTAAAATTCTATAAACTATTTTTCTTTATTTTATAAATTCTTATATGTTGAGGAATAAGAACATATTTAAGGAAATGGGTGAGTGGTAGATGAAGTAGTGGCTCCAACGATTGTGGCCGCATTGCGATGACATGACGTGAGTGAGTAGCTAATTTTGGTTTTGATTTGTGGTTGAGGGTTGGGTAAATAAGACAATGCTTTCTTTTCATTTTTGCTTTTATTTAATTATTCATTTGTCCTTCAGCCGCATACAATTGAAAAGTTTGTGATTCATTTGCAATAAATGAAAGGTTAAGATAAAACTTGCAAAGAAGTGAAAGGTTTGGGGCGTTTATGCAGTTATCCCAACATTTGCTTTTTTTTTTTGTGGCTTTTCATGTTTTAGTAAATAGAAATTTTATTGTTGCTTTGTGTGTGACTTTGTATTTTACCCTACTCTAGTCTATCTATCTTCACAATTTCTCCACAAATACTCTATTCATGATGGGTACTTTTTCTAGAACGATTAACCCGGTCATTTGGTTTAATTTAAAAGAAAAAAAATGAATTGAATGTATTTCTTATAATAGAATCCCCTTTTATTTGATTAATTAATTTTTCTTTAGTTTCTCATTTAATGTATTATCAAGGTATTAAAGGAATATGGTGAATGCCTAAGAATAGCTAATCAATAGGGGGTGAATTGATTATTTAAAACATTTTCGTAAAATTAATATAAATACAAACAAGTACGAAGCAAATAGATAAATCCAACTAGTAAGTGCAATAAGTAAGAGAGAGGAGGAGGGAGATGATGCAAACGATATAATTATGGAGGTTTGATCAAAAGCAATGATATATGTCCTCTGTTATCAAGCTCTCTAGCACGAGCTATGTATTTTCATTAAATTGATTGACTTATGGTGCAATTCAACCATTTACAACGCTTCGGGTGACTTACGAATAAGGAGTACAGATCCTTATACAACGTTGAGTTTTATGGGATCTCAACATAACCCACAAATTTAATAGAAGAGTAAGTTTACAATTGAAAATTTTCTCTTAATAAATAATATAATCAAATTAAATATCAAGAGAAAAATAGGGTAACACTTTAATATATAGCGATGAATAAAACTCAAGTGTTAGATGATAAAAATTTTGATGAGTATAATTATTTTCAAAAGTTAATTCAATCAAAAGGTTTTCAAAATGAATGATTTGATAAAGATGAAACAATGTAATTTTGCTTTAAGAATATCTTAAATAAATGTTCTTAAAAGTGTTGTATTAAATGTAAAGTGAAGTGATATTTATGCAGTCAAAACGCCAAAAATTCTGGCCAACCGAACGACCCTACTGGACGTTCGCCACTGAACTGGACTTTGTGCATCAGAATTCAAAATGGTTAAAATTTTGACCGTTGGGCCACCGGACGTCTGTTAGGACAGAAAATTCTAGATTTCTCTTTTCATTGTTATTTTAACAAGTGTAGGCTATTGAACGGTTGAACTTAACTTTTCAAAATGAATGTCATTGATAAAAGATTTAAAAATCAAGTGAAAATTTTTGTTATATCGAAAATAATTATTGTGCAAACGATTTTATGAAAAGTTTATCTCGTACATAAAAAATTAACTTACGAATTTTTAGTGATTCATTACTAAGAATTAAAACATTTTACCTTTACATACGGATTCAAAGCATCTAAGTCTAATGTCTTTAAAGAATGCTTGATTTGTCGTGAATGCTTCGAATGATCTGATATGATTGCTGGGCTTCCATCTCGCCATAAAGATTTGAATTCAATTGTTAGATATAAAACAGTTTGTTTGTTATAATTGAAACACGAGATCAACCATAGGTTAAGGCTAGGCAACAAGATCAAACTTGACTTGCCTAGGTAAAACTTAGGCATAATAAAATTTCCATTTTTAAATTTTTTAGTTTATTTATTCATTTAACTAAAAAAATATGAAAAATAAAATAAAAGGTGCACCTTTTAAGCACATGGGCTCGCATTAGTCGTGCAATTTGGCACAAACTCACATTAATCACGTCTTTTGCCATATAAACCTGCACTATAGGCGATCAAAATATAATTGATCGCCCTTTTTACATCTTTTTCATGCGCAGGGTGCCTTATATAAATTTATTTAATAGAGTTTATAATCTAATAATCTAAAACACTAGACATGAAATTGGAATCAACAAAATTGAACAAAATTACACAGTAATTTATTCTTTACCACTATTTGAAGACCAAAAAGGAATGACACAAATTCCGCGTATAATTCTAATCAATAATCAATTCAATTTAGGTTGCGTTTGATTGTGAGCATGAAATTTACATGGATTTTTTTTAAGTAATTCAATTGTTTAGAACTTGTTTGTATGAAACCAAAAAATATTATATTTGTCCATTTTAATTAGTTGGTAAATCGGAGAGAGTGGATAGATGCAGGGGCGGATGCAGAAGTTTAAAATTAGGGGGGGTACAATCGAATTTGCAAAGAAGTTGTGAGATTTTGCAATCGAAAATTTACGTCCAAAAAAATCACACCTCATGTAATTTTGAATCCGAAAATTTACATGAGATATGACTTTTTCGGATGTAAAATTTCAAAAAATTTTGATGTCATATTCAATATAAAATTTCCTAATAAAATGATGAAAATTACATTGAAAAATTTGTAACAAAATTTGTAACGCAAAAATAATAAATGTTAATAAAACAATTAATTTTTTTTTTTTTAAAAGTGCGAGTTGGACATATTTTTTAAGACTCGCGTTTAATATATTTTTAACTATTTTTGATATTTGTTTGGACCATTTGATATGGCCATAATGTAGTTCTCAAAATAAGCTTTGAGATGACATAAGCAACTTGTAGATTCGATTAGCGTACAATCGTTGGAAAATATTTAAAATTAGCATGTTATCAAAATTCAAATTTATTATGATTTTGCTCCTTTTAGGTGGAGATTAAAATCAAATTTTTAGTAAATTTGATAAAAGTTAAAACATTTATGTATTCCATGAAATATGTTATTAAATTAATTGTTAATTTTGATTTAAATTAAAATTTAGATTTCGATTGATACCAACATGATTTTATATAAAAAAAATTTCCAAAAGTTGGGGGGCACGTGCCCCCCAGGACCCCCCCCCCCCCAGGTCCGCCCATGGATAGATGAGAGGGAGAAAGAAATAGTGAATTACTTGAAAAATAAAAACAATCACCCTTTAAAAAAAATGCTTTTTTTTAAAGGAAAAATGATCGAATAGTTAAAGATATTATTCATTGAAAACAATGTCAATCAAACACTCCAAAATTAAGAATTTGAATGAAAATTGATATTTTTTTTTTATAGAAAATAAAGTCAA
>CAIGRP010048194.1:0-15880 GCA_903798385.1 Fraxinus cuspidata
AACAAATTTGAATTAATATGCAAAATATTTTATTGTGTGAATGCATGATTCAAAAAGAGTATTATATAAAAGAGTTACAAGAAAATAAGAGACAAACAAGAACTAAAGACTGATCATTTGTCTAATACATTAATAAGAACAACGTCCAAAACTTATTTTTTTCCAAAATTAAGTTAAAGATATTATCGAAAAAATTAATTTTTTCTAGTAAAAATTGTGTGGTTAAAATCGATATTTGATAAATAAGTAACTTAAAAGTAAATTTATCAATCATGTTCTTTCTCATTCAAATTCTCTCACCTTCGAGCATCTCCATTTCCTTACTACCTCCTCTGCTACGTGCTCAAACATTTGAATGCTTATTCGACGCTCTGAAGGACTCTTATAGAGAGAATATGAATACTAAGTGATGAAGTAATTAGCATAAAGATGGTAACAAGCTTAAAAATTAAGTAGTTTTAACTCAGCGTTTGTTGAAATAAGTATTTTTTTAGATTATAAGTCAGCAGATTGCATGAAATGTATGGTTAAAAATAAATAAAAATGGTTGGTTCAAGATAATATATAGTTAAAAAAATAAAGTCAAATTTATAATCTTAAAATTGCTTTTGTCAAATAGGGACTAACCGCTTGTTTGGAAGTAATTAATTATAGGTTGTCGAAGTTATAAATTAATAATAAAAATATAATTAAATTTGATTTAGAAGAATTTATAAAAATAATTTTAAAATTGCGTATGAAAAAGAAAGAAGTGACGTCAATAGAAGACCAAAGACTAAAAAACATGAAGAAAAATCTTATCACACATGTTGTTGTCTGTACGTAATTTCCGCGTTTTCCGTTTTCGGATGGTAGTGGGAACGTTGGACTTGGACCCGACCCGCTAAGGACTAAAAGGTCACGCTCTGTGACAGCTGGAAGATTTAATGCCTACGGTTCAAGTAATCTTAAAAGTTAATTGTCCTTTAGGTCCCATATTTCAACTTTGTAATGATTAGGTACTCAATAGTTTTAATTTTTTAATTTGTTTTCCTCTCCTTTTCTTTTTTTCAATTTTTTCGTAAGTAGAAAAATAATTATTCTAAAGTAAAATGTGGTAGTTATCTCAAAATAATTAAATAGAAAGTTGCAAAAATGCTTTAATTCGGAATTTTCAGTTGTATGTACTAAATATTATTTCTAAAGAATACGTTTATTCAAACGATAGACTTTTTTGTTTGACAAACTTATAAATGGTTTGTAAAGCGAATCATAAGGGTAATAACGAGTACAAAGCATAAAGTAGCGACAATGTTTGGATGGTTGATTTAAGTGACGTCATCTGATCGTTCAAATCTACAGTGTCTCAACTCATTAAAAAATTGGACAAAAACCAATCCAACTCGCTTCATGGCAATTAATGGATAGGTTAGCCGAACTATGTTGTGTTGGCTTTCCGGCCATTGATCCACGAGGAATAGCCAATTGGCTCATCTTATTGTATTATTATTAGTAGTAATTTCTACTATTATAATGCAATTTATATTTCACAAACAATTTATTGATATAGTTTTATGAATAGCAGCAATAGGGGTGGTGGTGGGTTGAGAAGCCATCCTCGTCTCATCGGGGGGGTTTAGAGAGTCAAGCAAATGGTGTTAGAGTCAAAGATTAGGCCAAACCATGACTGGTGAGAAGAACGTGTAGGCTAGTGCCGTCGAAGAGGTTTGACGGGAACACATGAGGTTTTGAAAGCCGTAACCAAATAACGAACTCGAACTTGGTGAGAGTTTCTCCATAAATTTTCGGGCTCCAAGGACCTATGGAAGTCGGGTTCGTTCTCGATCAGTATTGGATCAAACAATAGGGGATGTCCCAATGGTGCATCGAAGTCTTGAACGACTAAGACCAGGTGCAAGTCGCCCTCCTCCTTTTATCCTAGCTCGTTGTTGGTCCTTTCGACATAAGATTCTCAGCAGCTCAAAAGACAAGCAGAGCAGGACAGGGATAAAAAAATCTTCATTTATCATCCGTTTACTTATTTATTTTTAAAATATAATTTAAATATTAAAATAAAACGAAATAAAAAGAATCAAGGTGGGACGGGAAATTTTTTTCATCCCTGTAATTTGAAAATAAATCAATCAAAATTTCTGTTTTTTTAATTATAATTGTACTAAAATTTCAAGAAATATAGAAAAGGTCAAAAAAAATGATGGGGTTGCTCAACCCCAGCCACACATTTGGGAGGATCACGGCCCGTTGAAGTCGTAAATTTGAAGGCCTGAAGTGCACCACCATGCACCTGGTTGGTTCGTGCCAACTCACTCATTTTGACATTTATCGATTCAATTATGATTCTTGAATCAATTAAGATAGCTAAGGTGAAAATCAGATGGAGTTTTAATAGGAATAAAAAAAGTGCATATTGTCTTGTGGTGGGCAAGTGCAAGTATTGAACCTCCTTGGTACACTAGGTAAGACATTCATTACTTATCGTACATTCCTAAGAGAATCTCGAGGTTGAGCATGTTATAAAGTTACTCTTATCACGTGTGGATGCCAAGTTGTTGTTCATGTTGGCTTATATGTACACAAGTTGAATCCAGCAGTGTTTTGTTCATACTCTTCTATTGACCTTATGTTGCTTATTGTGTTGCTTAAGCAAGAGCCTTGGCTTCTTATGAGAAGAATACAAACTTAGTAATTCTCATCCTATTTGTCTAAGTTGGAACTCCTAACTTGCACTGTTACCCGATAAAGTGCAACATTAACCACGTCAATTTGTCAAGTCTATATCGTGCCAAATCATACCCCTAGTGTAACATGCACACATTTCCCCAAGAATGTGTAATCTTACTTATAGGTGCAGATAAAAGTCTTACTTACAAAAAAAAATTTCAAGCTTCCAAGCAAATATCATCTCTCTCTCTCTCTCTCGCTCTCTAGAGTCAAAATTTATCATTTCTCAAAAGAGAAATATGAACAACAAAAAAGTTGGCAAAGCTGATCCTCTATGGCTTCTACGCTTGGTCCTGAATTATTAGCTCAGCTATAAAATTTTCATTAATTTCATTCTGTCATCATCAATGCCATGTAATATTTATTAGCACGATAAAGAAAAATAAATCCAAATAATGTCAAAACACCTTACCCAAGTAGCAAAATAAATGTAAGTCAAAAACCCTCTCTCTTTAGAATAACTTTACATGCAAATTCAAGAATTTTCTCTATATATTTTTAAAAAATTATTTTTTACAAAATCTATTAAAAAAAAATGAAAACTCAAAACAAAAACTAAATATGATAATTGAAATAAATATTGCTACTACGTAATTGACGTAGGAAACACGTTCCATCGAGAGACTTTCTTCATTTGATTTTGAGGGGCATCAACTTTTACAATCCTTCAAATCTCACTTTCTAGAAAAGATTCGACATTAAATTTTGGCCAAGACTATGACTTCAGTAGTAACTGTTTACACTTACAAAAATGAAAATCAATTAATTTTACATGAATACTTCATGCATTTGTAATCTTCATGGAAAATTCAAATTAAATTTTAGTTCAAGTCAAGATAGGATAGAAACGTCAGTCGAGATCTATTGTCGTGTGGACCTATCAACGAAACTATTTTCAATTAAACAAAAACGTGCCAAGTTTTGAAATTCTAATGATGGTTTGAAATCAAATGAGACCGTCTAAAAATTAAAATTTCTGTTAGAAATAAAATTGATAAATTATAATCGTAACCTCTAAAATAAAATATAACTATTAAAATGTTAATACAAAAATAGGTAATTTGGTCAATTATCTATTATTAATTATAAATAATTATTCTAATTTCAAAACCGCACCAAAGTCGAAACTCTCTTAGTCTTCTAACATTTAGAACAGAAAAGCTCCAAATACCGCTGATTTTCATTCTCATAATAATTTGATTTACCATGTCGTTTCTTAGCTTATGAACAAACTAATGGCAATTATGTTGATGAAAAAAAAAATACGGTCAAATCACGATTTAAAACTGGATCAAACCATTAAGTTTAAGTTTGAAACAATATCAAGCATTTTAAATGTTTGATTTAAGTATGAATTTTTTGAACAAAGTCCGTCAACTAACAAAACCGCTTACACTAATATTAGACTCTTGTTTGAGCTCCATTTTTTTTTTTTTTTTTTTTTAAAATTTATTTTAAAATAGTGTTTTAAAAATTTTCAATTTACGTATAAAATTATTTTATAGAAAATACGTAGTTGTTAATAAGTTTTGAAAAAATATTATTTTATCAAAATCTACTAAAAATCTGATTTTAATTCCCACCAAACAGGCTAAATATTATACTAAGAATCTTAGTGTTTCTATATACAAAAGTTGGACCATTGCTTTTCGGTTTAAATCTTTTTTTCTCATTATCCAGTGTTCACAAATCTTTCAAAATTACATCTGATCCAGACAACGAGATACATTAAGCTGCCTCTTAACTCCAACGCTCCATCCATGGCAAATCAATGAAGAAACATAGCAGGAAGATGAAAAAATTCAGAAAATAATCAAATTCTTTGGTTTGCTATTCACATCAAAATATTTGCATAGCTACATGCTTTAGCTGAAAAAACTCCTTCCCGTCCCCCACATGCACATGCATTAAAATCCTTGTAAACAAAGAAATTTAGGAAAACAGTTTTGACATGGAATCTCAAGAAATAATCTGAAATAATAAGTTGCATTGCTACAAATCAAGATACCACCACATTAAATAAAAAGTAATGTACTGTGGGCCTTGGCAAATAATTTGACTGCCAAAAGCTTTACTCTCTACCATAAACAAGAAAAATACCTTACAGGCTGGTAAAAGAAGTTCCAAAGAAGTAATAACTTTAAACTTCACACCTGAATGGCTTCTCATGACTTGAGCTTCACGGCTTGTGGATCTTGAACCCAAACACTCTAGGAGCATAGCTCTGTGAAGACTTCTGTGGTTTGAGGTGTCCATAAGTCATCAGAAATAGGTGAGGAAATGTTGTTCCAAAGTAGGCTCCATCAATGCCTTCCAATCATTTAAAGAAACAAATGACAGCAATTTCCAGACAATAAAGATTAAAAGGGTGTTTGTTGTAGATTTTTAGTGGATTGTGATAAAAGTTTTTGAAATGTGTGGTTGAAAAGATGTGGGACCCACGAAAGATATGATTAATATTGATTGTTTGACTTTGACTTAAATTAAAATCAGATTTTAATTCGACCCAAACATGCCCTAAGAGAGGGTTAAATTTTGGAGGAGAAATTGATTTTTCTAAACCAAACTTCGTAACTGCAATTGAAGTCAATCTCCGCACACAGATTCACCATCTTTTAGGCATGAACAAAAATGGAGAGAAATCAAATAGAAGGTGGAAAAGAAAAGGACATTTTTTTCAGCATTTTCAGCCCATTCATTCTCTTTTATGCCTCCATGTTTGATTATTAAAGAACCAATATAAACAAGTTTGGCAGAAAGAATGAAATGGTCCAAAGTTTATAAATCAATCAGCCAAATACGGATGGTAGTTTGAGTTCCACCAAATCAAACAGAACTAAAAGGATACTCTCTTGGAACCTGGATCGAGGAGTGTAAATATCTTCACACTTGGGACAATATATTTTCACTGTGCTTAAACGGGGAATGTCTGATTCACCAACAGGTAGGCAGGGTTGCCCACAACAATATACTTTTGGGCATCTCCCAAACTCAGCATTCTTGTACTTCTCTAGCTGTGAAAGTGCAATGATTGAAGGACAAGCTTTAACCAGCAAATTACACAACTAAATGGGATTTAAAGAATGAAGCAACATTGATGGAGATCGAAGTTGACACCAGATATACTGCTTTACACTTACTACGATACGAACCCGAGTTTTCGGGACTGTAAATAATGATATCCAATTTCTATGTTTCCTGGACAATTAAATAGGTCCTCTAAACCTAAAGATCCAAAATTTACTCTTAACTGGGAAAAGTTCAAAAATTTTGGGGAAGTAATTTAATTCTAGTAGGTAAACCTAAAGTACTAAATTAATAGCCTAACTAAAACCTAATCTATAACCAACTAAACTTAAAAGTTCAATAAGAGCAAAAATACTAGTCCAAGGACTTGTGAAAATATATTAAACTCTTACTCCTGCCTGCATCAGGTTGCCGGCTCACATATTGCATAAAATCTGAGGAATCAAAACAGTAATATTATAGAACCAAGTCTCACCATAGCGGCCAATCCTTTAGTTGTTAATATGTAACGGACATGTATCAGTCCATAAAGCATCTCAGCTGCAGATTCAACCAATTCATTCTGCTCCTCTGTAAATGACTCACCTACAAGATTTGGATTTCCCAAAAATCATAATCAAGTTAAAACTATATACACAAAAGAGCCATGAGATATAAGTCATACACAAAGAAACCATAAAAATTAATGAAACAGAAAGTGAAGGGCACATCTGCCCATGATTTAGCATAAGCTGTATAAGTAAATAGGGCATAAGCTGTATAAGTAAATAGGACAGAGCAGATAAGAGATGCCTCTGATGTGCAATGTGATTGCATTTTCAACTTCACTTTGCTATTAGATAGCATTTTTCCTTGAGATTTGCCAATAACAGAAATCTCATTTTCAGGTTTTGCATTTCCATATCCTAGCACCTTGTTTACACTTGGACAGGATTCAGGTACTGCAATCAAATAAACCCTCTTCAAAGCATCACTACACTTGCCTTAAGCAGTAAGCAACTTGTCGTCTACTATGTTTAAATATGACATTCGCTCCTCCACACTAAAAAAGTTCAGCAGAGTAAACGCTTTGTAATACCTACATGTTAAACCACTTAATCTAAAAACATAAACTATTAGAGCAGATCATATGTATATCATTTAATCTTGTCTTCAACATGCATCTACACGTGTATGTGGAGCTCGTTTTTTCCTCATGAGATGTTCACAACTTCAAACGGGAGACAACGAGACTTGAACCCAGGAATTTTGGTACCATGCTGAATAACTCGATTTAAAGTTTTAAGCTATAAAATAAGCCACACGTATAACATTTAAATCTTGTCTTCAACACAACTGGTGAAAAAAATAAAAGCAATTCATCTTTTTGAAAAAGCCAACTACGCGCAAATTGAAAATAGCAATAACTTGCAAGAAGTGTCAAATGAAACAAATCTTGTGTTAAACTCGTTATTGTCCTGATACAATCAAATCATAACTGTAATATTTGTTTTGAACTTCTTCGAAGTACCGAAGATTTCCCCTTTCAGTTGTTCTCGTAGGGCTACACCTGGAAAAATACTGTAGCCTAAACATTACTTGGTTCACAAGCCTCGAGGAAAACACTAATTTTGAGAACAATAGTTATAATTCTTGAAAAGAACAGACTCAAACTTTCAGGTATATAAACTGAATCATAAACTTCAAGAAACACTTGTTAAAACAATAATAATTCTTTTAACAAGAACATACCAAGTGAGGATTCAACATCTAGAATTAGATCAAGTGCATAGTCATAATAAGGAATTTGACTGCTTAAACCGCAGAGGTTAAAGTCATCTTGGATGTAATCATCGTCAACCTCACAGAAGAACTCATTCCCACGAAGATTGCAAAACCACGATATCCAACAAGTGTCATCCCCTTCAGAACCACCTACATCTGATTCCTCACTGTCTGCCTCAGATACTTCAGCTATCAACACAATAGAGAAATGTCAGCAAAGATGTAAAATAATTACTAATCTTCTGAAGAGTCAAGAGGAAAGGTGTGCCAACAAATACAGTTACACACTGTTCAAAGTCTCTTGATTTTCTATAGGTAGCCATGCTGAATAGAAAAGGAATGCAAAAGGTTTTATGTCCTTGGGCTTGGCACTGCCATACAGACAACAAAATTCTTCTCTCAGCAAAAGGCAAAGAAATAAGTTTCACGAGCAACACCAGGCATGGCTGAAGCATTTAGAGAATGGGAGAATATGTAGAGAGGAATCCCAGTTCACATCATATATCAAACCAATTATCTATAGTATTCAGAAATAATAGTCTTATTTATACCTAAAATTCCTCATAAAATTGGGAAAATAACAAAATAATAAAATGGATTATTTCTTAACATAAAACTAAAAAAATATGACAAGAAAGATTAGAATCTATTTTTATTTTTATGCCTAAAATAAGCGCATACTATTGGCAAGTCTTAAATGAAATCTCCATTACGTAGACATCATTAAATGCTACAAGTCACTAGGTTAAACACATGCAAAAATGATATCTTGGGTTTCGGGTGCTGCATCTTTTTGACTATTATGCCCAATTCATGTCTAAAGATAGCAAGTTAAGAAAAGACAATTTTTACACAACCGAATAGCCATTGAGAAAGAAACTTCTGCATTTACGTTCATTCTTTATGAGAAGTGAAATTGAATAGGAAAATGCAAATTGCATCTGTCTGTTTCTTGAACCAGAGGGGATAAATGAGACAAAAATCAGAAAAAAAATGCTTATGCTGGCTGATTAGGAAGAGGTCCCATCATTTAGAGCCATATAGTTTCCCAGATAATTAATGAGAGGCGTGTGGTTGAAAAGACATGAAATGTATTCTATGAGAGTGAAAGAAAACGATTAATGTCGAGAAAGGAAGGAAACATCCAACAGCCAAATAATCTGTATTCTCTAATTTATTAAATTTTCTTGGGCGAGGCACTAAGGCTGCATTGGAAGTACACTTCTCAGCGTGAAGTGTCAAGTGGCATAGGTGCTTAGGTCCCTTCTAAAGAAAATACTTGTAATGTTGTCTTCATAATGTAGGGAGAAATTCAGAGTTTGTCATCCACAATGATGTACAGCCACAGCAATATTTACCTCATTTTTAAGAAAGAAAATGTCACATGAATCAATAAACGGATGCAGAAATGACATAATGCACAGAACATACCAACAAAGTACCATTCAAACAAATACATAGAGAAAATGAAAATGCAGGGGTGTGGGTGGGGGTTATGTATAATTCTTTTTTCTCAGCTAATTTCTTCGCATATATCTACTCCTATGACATGTTATAATCAGATGTTTTGGTTTAAGTTGCATAAAATTTGCTAGAAGTAGTGGTTAGTTGAAGGGAATTGAGAAAAAGGATCAGCACGACATCCCCAAATTTATTGGAATAAGGGTTAGTTCGTTTGTTCTCGTCATAGATATTCAACTCAATAAGGATGGTCAGCCAACCTTTCGGTTTTGCATTTAGACAATTTTATGCATCAATAGAACCAATCAGGAGTTAAGAGGAACACAAAAGTAATAATATTTTGTTTACAACTATGAAGCACCATACTTCAGTCTGGTTATTTTGTTTGTATTATTACCTCATAATTCTAGGACAAACCATCAAATTATCATTAAATGCCAAATAGCAATGGAGTAATCTTAAGTGCATCAAGAAATTGGCATATGTTCGAAAAACATTGTATTTTCCTTAAAGTTGAATAATCTCTTTCTTCAAAAGAAAATTTTTTCAAGTCTTGCTATAGTATCTAAATTACTAACTTTCCCAGAAAAGAAAATAGATTCAAGCAAACTAATTTAAGCATCGGAGATAATTCATGTGACAAAACACATCAGGGGAAATTATCGCCATTGCTAGGTTTTGGGTCATTGTTTCAGTGAGCTGTAACATTATGCCTTGAGGCATGCTGCACGTGAAGTTTTATAAATGCCATAAGTCTTACGCCTTGGGTGGCATCAAGGCTTACGCCTCAATTTACTGAGACTTTTGTCATGACTTACTATGGCTTACACCTCAAGGCTAAGCCTCGAGTGACTGAGAGCAAGCACTCATTTGTCTTGCTTTTTTATGGCTAGGCCTCTACCTTCTGGCTTATAATAGGTTGAGCCTAGAATGTTTATGTTCTTTTTTGTTTTCTTTTTCTGCTCTCACACGGAAAGGAAGGAGATGGAGATGGAGATGGCACCATTGCAAGTGGAGGATGAGGACAGTGAATGAAAGAAGTTGATAGTGACGAGGAAATACATTGATATTTTCTTTAACATTATATTAGTAAAGATGATATGGGAGACTTCTAATTGATACTCTTACTTATAGTAGTATAAATTTTGGTATGTGATTACTAATTTGAGAACTTAGCATTTGCTACTTTATTGATAATATTTATATTTGTTGCCAAGTTAAATAGTTTATTTTGTTAATTTGTTTATTATGGATGTTTCAAAAATGGTGATGGTTTATAATGAGGATGGTTTTATACTTCGATTTTTTTTAGTTATTTTATTTCCTAGTCTCGAGTTGATATGTGGTTGAGCGGCAAGCCTTTTTAAACATTGGTTTGGATGGCATGAGGTTTCAAAACACTTGATTCTACATAAACATACATCGATTCTACATACATGTTTAAAATTGAGTTTGGTCTAAGATGTTTGATTGGTAGTAGTTTTTTTTGTTCTAAGTACCATAAATACGCATCTCTACGTCAAAATGCTAGTATCACTCATTAAGCAGAAATCCAAATTATTAACACTTTATATTTTGATCTGAACCTTTTAGTTCTATGCAACCTCCTAATTTCCATGTTTTATTATTCTTAAACTTATTGGGCATTCGATAATTTCTAAACCTACAAATGGCTATAACCATTCATTCTTTCAAGTCTCAAATCGGGTAACAAATGAAACAAAACACAACCAACGAATTCATAGTAAACTGTAATCTACTATAATCCTTCTGCATCATTTGTGAAAACATGTGAGAGTAAATTATACAAACACTGTGTAAGTTATTATCACCCGAAAAACCTCATGTACTTCTTAAAATTACAAAAATCTCCCAATTAATTTGTATTCCATAGCAGATTTACCCATAATTTAAAAAATCCCAATTGAACTCCACTGAGGCGAACAAAAAATGCCTCAAGGTACAAAATTATAAGGTAGTTTTTGGAGATGCACATCTTAGTTGAGTGAGGCACACATCTCAAGGCTTGGAGGCGTGTGCTCCTCAATTCTCCAAACTTATTTACTTTGCTTTAGGTGTGGGCCTGACCCACAAAAATATTAAAAATTCTGATTGATCGACTTTGAGAATAATTGTATTTTTCTAACTAATCCACCTTAGGAATTAGCTATTACTAAAAATTTATTGACCCACTTTGAAAATAGTCTGTTGCCTGCAACAACTAAAGTAATACTTCCTTTTCATTATTTTGATTTTTTCATTATGAATTTTGAAGATTAGTTGTAATTTATTATACACTTAGCATTTTATTAATTTTCATACAATTTTTTTATTTTGTAGTGGGTGAGCTCAAAAGCCTAGACGCTTATGCATCGCCACGTGAGGGAAAAAAGCTTCAATACCCGATTACGCCATTCTATACATTGAATTCGCCCAACCATCTTCATAATGTATGTGAAATTATTATTAGAGGAAATTTAAACTACCTTTTTCTCTCTTTTTACTCATTTGTTAAGATTTGTTTTGTATTTTTCATTTATATGGGACCCTTATTTAGTTATCGAAAGTATCATTATAACTTCTGTAAACAGTAATATCACTTTCTTGAAATGGTAGAATCCCATTAACTGACTATTTAAAATTCAATCAGCCTCCAATCAATATAACACTCAAGCAAATACCTACAAAAATCACCTCATTAACACCGATAACAAGATCCTGAACTGTCAATCAAGGGCCATCACTAGAACTCAATTTTACAAAAACACATGCCAATGAATAATTTAAATTATTGAGAGAGGGATAAAAGGGTTAACCATCAGAGCATTTAGCCATATTATCCTGGGCAGACGATTTGAAGGCAGCGCGGGGATCCTTGCCATTGATTCTTCCCTTCGCAAAGACAGCAGATGATGAGGAATGAGATCTCTCCATTTGCTTATCTAGGGCCTCCTGGATTCTCTTAAGATTCGCCACGTGTCCCCCTTCCCCCTTCCCGGCTGCTCCTCCTCTTTCTCTATACATGATAATAATGTGCGTATATCACGTGTATATACGCAGGATGGACGGAATAAATCTCCCAATTGCGAGAAAGAGTGAAGGAGGGTGAAATTTAGGGGTTTTTGGTTAGGGGTAAAAGAGGGAGAAGATTATCCCATTCTCCCTCTGATTTTCGTAATCTGATTTTGTGAACATATAGAGATATATCTATATGTCTGTACGACAAGTTGTGTTGGGTAGGGGTGGGGTGGGGTGGGGAGGTTGATGACGAAGAAGGGTGGTATTACGTACCGGCGGGAACAGCTCAGCTTAGCTTTGCAGCGCTCTTTTGAAGATTTTTTGGGAGGGGAGGAAGTTTAGGGTGCAATTCTTTCATACGAGTTTTTGTGTGTTCATGAGCACGTGGCGGATGATTAAAGGAGACTTTGGGACGTTGATCTTTTATTCTTTTTAACAATCGGGAGGTTGGAAAATCTCTAGGGCTCCAAATTTATTTATTTACTTATTTGGAAGTTAAGAGCAACCATTCCAATTGCGTAAGGTCCCTGTTAACAATGAGGCTCAAAGGGTAGAGCACCATACAATCAGTCCAAGAGTGAAAAGAAAGACAACGAGAGGTGATTGTGTGAACAATATGATTTTCCTCTCGAGAGTAAAGCTACACGTGCAATTACCGGTTTGGATTAATAACAAAAAATCCCCTATAAATGTTTTCATTTGCGATATACTCTTTATCTATTGAAAATCGCAGAAAACCTCCCAATTTGAAACATTTTGTGCGAAAAACCTCATTACCGTTAGATTTTCAGTTAAAACTATAAAAATTTCAAAATTAAATGTAATAATTACAATTTTAGTATTCAAACTTTTTATTTTTTTACAAATTATACCCAATTTTTTTTTTTTTGTGCACCACCCACAATCTCAAACCTCTAAAACTTTATTTTACACCTCACCCCACTTCATCTTCTTCCCCAAAACTTCATTATTTTATCCCTTCTAAAATCCTCCTAAATCCCCTACCTCAAATTCATCATTTGTTCTTCTCATTAACAATGAAAAATCATAATCAATACACGTATATACATAATTGAATAGAGACTATTCGTATGCGCTCAAATAAGTGCAATTTAACTATTTTTTATTGAAATTAAAATAAATTTAGAACTCATACACAATGGATGAATGCATGCTTGAAAGTGGTGAGAGGGAGAGGGAGTATACTGACTGTCTCATATTGATTTCTAGATTAAATTTTAACTAAACTCCTATAGAATGAATTGAAAAAAAAAAAGATACACATTATAACTATTTCTATGTCGAGTATACATACAAGTAGAAAAATAAAAATACTCGGGCTAAATAATATCTCTGTAAGAAACATCATATCGGTAGTCAGAAGCACCTTCCTTAGCTCCTAAATCCCTCACCCCATAGATTTCTATTTGGAACGAGGAGAAGAAATGATGAATTTGGGATGAGAGATTTATGAGAATTTTGAAAGGGATTAAATAAAATGATGAAGTTTTGGGGAAAAAGATGAAGTATGGTGGGATGGAAAATAAGATTTAAAGGTTTGGGATTGTGAGTGGTACATAAAAAAATTTGGGTATAACTTGTAAAAAAATAAAAATTTTGAATACTAAAATTACAGTTATTACTTTTTAATTTTGACATTTTTACTATTTTTAACAGAAAATCTGACGGTATTGGGTTCTCGCACAAGAGATTTCAAATGTAGGGGTTTTCTTCGATTTCGATTAGGTAGATGATATATCGCAAATTGAAACGTTTCGAGGGGTTTTCTGTTCTTAATTTTTACCATTTTCTACCAAAACTCTAATAATCTCAAGTAGAAAGGGAGCATTCGGTGCAAAGGCTGTGTCGGAATGGAGACTTTAAACAATATGGCATTCACATTCGTTCTTGACAATAGAAAGCCCCATGGTTTGTGCAAACTAAAGGCGTGTAAAGACGACAATCACTTCAGTATCTTCCATACTTAACTTTCCGGATAGTCTCTTTGATTGTGCACCAAGAACAAGCATGTGTCCATCTCAAACAATTGCATCTGAATATATCAAGGCATCAACATTGAGTTTAAGGGAGACCATTGGAGGTGGATGCCGTCTTTCTCCCCCTATGACTCTTTCCAAGCCATGGTCAAAGAAACTGATCATCCCGACCCAATCAAGTAGCCTCCATGTCTGCAATCAGTTATGGCGATCATGGAGGTCATCTGTGGACCATTAGATTCCAATCGTGCCAATTGAAACAAATCATGCAAATTAAGTAATTGAGCTTTTGCATATTGCATTTGGTTGAAATGTTGGAAATTGGTTTAGAAGATTGAAAATTTTGGTTGTGTCAAAACCAAAAATTTGGAAAAATGACTTTCGAGTCAACTTCATCCAAATATTCGGACTTGAACCAATGGTCAAATTACAAATACAAATAGACCAACTTGTTTTACTCGTTGAGTAGATCGTCGTGTTATATTTGAAATCTCAAAACCAATTCTGGATAAATGAGAAATTGTGGTCCAAATTTGAAAGAAAATAGAGGAAACTGCGGGAAATTTGCCTAAGTGTGTTGCTAGTCTAATGCTGAAATGTCGCTCGAGTAACAAGCTAGGGACGAAGTCACTGTTATTATCGCTCGAGCAAGGCGATGGAGACAAGCTAACGACAGTGAATGGTGCGATCTATGACAAGAGTTGTTGAGTTTGTGGCGCGACACTTCATTCACAACACCTCATCCTCTATATATATGGTCACTTGGACGTCCATTAGACATCCCACACCATATTTGCATTGAACATTGCATAAAAACTCTTGCAAATCATTTCCAAATTCATTCAAAATTGTTTTCTTCTTTGTAGAGAGAAACCTCGTCAAAAGTTCATCGAAACTTGTGGTTTGAAGTGCTTCTACCACATGTTTAATCCGTTGTATCTTGGAAGACAAGTGCCATAAACCGTGAGCACCGTTGCGCGGCAATTTTGTTTTAAGAAAAGAGTGAAAATCACTTGTCTCAAATTGTTCTTCTTCCCTTCTTGGTTTTCGTTTGTAGTTTACATACTACATTTCCAACTCATATTTATAGTGTTTAATCACGCTCCTGTGGATTTAATTTTGCTTTTTGTTTGTTCGATATACAACAACACTTTCATCTACACTTATATTTAGCCCGTGTCGCCAACAAAAAGCCCACAAAGAATATCCTTTATACACGTCCAGTTGACAAAGAATTTAACTAAGAGGAAATTACATACAGCCCTACTTTTAAAGTTTACACAATCTACCACAAACCCTAATTATTTTCTCTCCCTCCCCTCTCTCTCTATCCCCCCCGCCGGCACCACCACCACTAGCACCGCCTCGCTGTGTGCTACGTGCTGAGAGCAGTGGCGCTTCGCTACGTGCTATGTCTGATCTGTAGGTGGTTGTCTGACCTTTTGGATGGGTGATTTTCTGTGAGTGGTAATGGCGGTGGTTGTGCAGGTGGCGGTGGTGATGTCGTGTAGCAATCGGTGGTGGTTTTCTGATTTGTAGGTGGTGGTATAGGTTTTCGGATCTATGGGCAGTGGTTTTTTTATGTCGTGCAGCACTCAGGTTGGTGGTGGTGTTGGTGTTCTTCTGATCTATGAGTAGGTGGTTTTCTATGGGTAGTTTTTTGGTGGTTGTTTGTGGGTGGTGATGTCGGTGGTAGTTGTGGTGGCGGCATGGTTGTTTGTGCGGTTGCAGGTCGTGGAGGAGGGCAATATGTGGGTATGTGTGCTGATCTGTGTGTGTTCTGTGATGTTTTGGAGGTGGTGTGAACGGAAGTCACTAGTGGGGCGTTGGAGGTGGTGGTGTTTGACGGCGATGTTGTGTACGGTGTTGTGACGATGGTCGTGGGTGGGATG
>CAIGRP010048211.1:0-11500 GCA_903798385.1 Fraxinus cuspidata
TGAAGTGGCCGGTCCCAAACCCGGACAAAGGAGGAGGATTTGTTTATGCGTTTTTTTTAATTACTATTTTAAAAAAGAAAAATATTTTGAAAAATGTATTTTTCAAAAATGTTTAGACAATGTGTATGTATATTTTCGGTTTAGACTTTAGTAATAAGACATGAGTATAGACTTATAGTGTTTAAAAAAATAAAAAATAATAAAATATATATATTTACGAGCCGAGCGGCCCACTTTGGGCGAGCTCGGGCACGAGCCAAGCTCGCCCAAAGTTGGATGAGCCGAGCTAAAGCTCGGATCGTGCTCGTGTGGGCATGGGCCGAGCCCGCTCGGCTGGCCCATTGCCACCACTATGACTAAGTATTTACTACTAATTTTATCCTAATATAGTTTTAATCTGAATTAATGTGGTAACAAACTTGTAATTCAAGAGTTCATATTTTTAACTAAATTACACTAACTAATCTAAATTAATGTAAGTCTAATAAGTTTGTGGGAAATTGTTGGGATTAAGTAGTTAAGAATTTCGATTTCACTTAGATTATTTAACATTCATCTAATCCAATTTCATTCATCCCATTTTTCGTATGTAGTAACAATCGAATTAATCAATTTTAGATAATAATCCCTTTCAAGAAAAAATAACCCTATTTATGTAAAGAGTTATCAATAACAAATTTAATTTGGAAACACATTAAATCAGTATTACGATAATAATACGTTGCTTGGGGAATTTGGATTTAATAGCACGTGCTCAACTAATAACTAATCATTACAAAATTTCATTTCGACATGCCCAATTGTGGATCCCATAAAATATATGACTAATATTAATTGTTAACTTTGAATTTGATAAAAACCTAATAAAACCTTTAAGATACACGTGTGTGATTTTGTTACACTAAATACAGTTACTCAAGAAACATACTACATTACATTAACTTTTACATTAAGATTGATATCTTTTGACATGACATTTATCATGGTCATTAATTTTTACAACATTCAGATTTTAACATATAGAGGGAATGTCATCATTAAATTCAACAAGAATGTTCATCTAGATTTATTTGTTACTCAAACATTATCTAATTGATTTACATGTGTTACGGTGAGATGAGAAAAGCGGGTCATGTTTTTGTTCGAACAGGATCGCGTGGCCCAAGTTCCAAAACAAGAAAAGTTAAGAAATTACCTTAAATCAATGATTAACAGCAGGATGAATATCAATATAGTTCTCTTCACTGCCCCCCCTCACCACCACCATTGGTGCTAACATCCTTGTCGCCCTCTCTCTTCACATACTTCTTGTGATCCAAAAGTGCAACATTGAAATCGAACACTTCATTTCTTTCGTTAAATCTTAACCCTATAAACGCATGCTTTCCTTGCCTATCCTCGATCTTCAACACAAAGTATCTCGATGAGTCCAACACTGGTTCAACGGAGCTCTCTCTTTGACCCGGATTCACAATAAGTCAGCAAAGTGCAACCTGAGGTTGTATCTCCCTCAACCATCTGTCACCTACCCTTTACCCTGAACCAAGATTCTTTCCACCCTTTAATAGATGAGAGAAAACCCACTACAAAAGGGGCATGGGCACACAGGAAGTCATGTAATATCACCATATTCCTAGTATACGAGGCTGAAAATGGTTTAGAAAACATGCACCGGTTTTTATCCAATAGAAATAGGCTCCTACCAGCTGGCTCCACTCATTTAAAAAACATTGGGTTGGAGCCAACGTATAGGTCCTCGGCACCGCCCTAAAAAAATGGGTGCATTGGTAGACGCACACCTTTCTTAAACAGGAATTTCCTAACAACAACACATCCCCGCCTCGGATTGCATGTACGTTTGTGGGCCTCAGGTTCTAAGAGTTCCGTGGAATCTGGGATTCTATACTTTTCCTTAACTTCGACCAACTTCACAAACGGTCATGGCGAAAATGATCCTCATATCCCCCCACCTTGTTTTTAAGTCAATAGGACCCTCACTCATGGGCCACAAACCTCTACCTCCCAGGTAGAGCCTGCTCTCCAACCCTTGCAAGGGTTACCTTTCTACTATTAGCACTGGACCCAAAAGTCAATGAAATCGAAAAATATGGAATGAATGTAGAATGGGAAACAAAGAAAGTACCTAAATAAAGAGAAGCTCTAAGAACGTGACGTCGCTGGAAAATAGAACCGAAATATTTTTGAATGTTGGAGAGAATTTTTAACTTTTTCAAAGGTAAAAAACTAACACAATGGAAGGTTTTTAGCTTTTACAACAAGGGAAAATGAAAAGTCCATCTTTAACCTCATTTGAGGCTTTGAATTTAAGCAATTTCTATTGTCAATGCTTCAGATTGATACGTGTTTCTCACGCATGCGCATCCACTCTTCAATCTAAAAAATGTAGTAGAATGGATGTGTACAATTTTGTTTCAAAAAGAGCTTTAAGTATATGATGAATTATCTGGTCTAGTCCAAGTATAATCTTTTTTCGCTAGGTCATCTGGATGACAACTTTGAAATTTGAAAATTTTCTTTTGGATCACAACAGTAGATTTTCATTATGGCAAATCAAGATATGAGTTGTTCTTGCTCAATTGGATCTTGATGATGCTTTGTTGGGGATTAATAGAATGCCTGCAATAATGACTGGGGAGAAGAAACGACGAAAGGATTAGAAATCCCTTTCTCAGATACATCTTCATCTTTCTAATGGAATTCTTCAGGACGTGGTAAAGGAGAAAAGTATCACCGCATTATGGTTGAAGTTGGAGTAGCTTTGTATGGCAAAAATCTTGACAAGTAAGTTACACTTAAAGCAGCACTTATATTCTCATCGCTTGACGGAAGGAGGATCTTTAGAAGGTCATCTATCGATATTCAAGGAAATCTTCATTATATTCTCATCGCTTGACGGAAGGTGGATCTTTAGAAGGTCATCTATCGATATTCAAGGAAATCTTCGCTGAATTGGAAACGACAAAGGTTAAGTATGGTACCAAAAGATAGCTATTCCTTATGCATCTCAAAATCATTTGATAAAAATTAAACAGTTATGGATTTATTATAATTACAAAAGTTAAGAATTTCGTGATCTTGTTAATGCACACAAAGAGACAATTGGTTTTAAGAGGCTTTCGAGGTTGGCATCTTCAAAAAGGCAGGAAACGTCTCCTAGAGAGATTCACAAGACTTTTTCAGACAAAAAATCTAAAGCAACTGGAGGTGATCAGTTGATAAAGCAAGAAGAAAAGGAAGTTGATTATGTATTTCAAGCATAACTACAAACTAATAAGGACTAATGAATATGATTATTAGTAAGGACATCCTGTAGTTTAGTTATGGTAATAAGGGCTTTGAATATCATAATCAAATATATCTCTTGGATGATCCCTTCAACGCTGTTGATGCTCATACTGCCACAAAAGTGTGTAATGTAAGGCACTGAGAGTTGTTCTCCAATTCATACATGTCTAGTTAATCAATTGGTGTTAACATCTATCAATTGGTACCAATAAGTTTTGACTAGTAATCGTCTAAATATCCAAGAGCGTGTCTGACACTTTTTCAAACGAAATTGTACTCGACCCAGCAATGGCCTTCCCATGGCCGCTCTTCTCCAGGTCACCATGCTCATAAGCCCCACCGATTGATGTCAAAGGTAATAAAAAAAGTTTAATATTAATGACTTGATAAACTAGTTCATTTTTTGGATTAAAACAACTCATTTCCTATACAGGGTTATGTGAAATTAATAAAGTAGTTATAATTAGCATGGTACAATTTTATAATAGCACCGTACAATTATCTTCAAAACTAATTTATTATAATTAAATAAAACCGGTCTAGTACTTCTCATCTTTTTTATAAGGAAGAGATGTCTTTATAAATTCTGAGATGCATAAGGAATAGCTGACATTTGTTTGCATTCCAATTAATATCTTTCATTATAAATCATATATTTAAAAGTGTAGCAGAGCTTAATTTTTATCAAACAATTCAACCAATCTTAGCTTGATAACAATGGTAATGTCATGATTGGACAGTTTAAAAATAAAAATAAAATATTCAACCAATCTTTGCTTGGCAACAATGATAATGTCATGCATATTTCACTAAACCACAATTTTTAGAAAATTGTGCACTTATATAAATGTATCATATGGATTTGTACATATGATATGTTATGAAACATAAAATGTATCATTTTAAGATTTAAATTATATAACTAATATAAAAAAATGAAACGTTTGTAATCGTTCACATCACATTTGAAATGTTGGAACCAAAAATGCAATTTGAACAAAATTATTAGTTTGAAATATGATTATTATAATTATACATTGGTGTTTATTTTTAGTTATGTCAACGTTATGATATTCATTAGTCCTAAAATAGTTATATAATTATGGAATCATTGGTGTTTATTTTTAGTTTAGTTATGTCCCATAAGTTACATAGATAGAGCTTGAAGGATTTGTAGTTTGCCATTGCAGTTACTGATGCATTGGACGAGTTACGATTAGCAGTGATAGTTCATTTAGGAAGCAACATAAAGGCATAATCGGAAGGGTGACTATTAGAAAGATGGATTGAAGGTTGTTGAAAACGAGGATGAACAACATTTGAAATCGAAAGATGGTACAAACTACAATTTGTACACTTTTATTTAATTATGGAATCCATTATTAAATAGTGGGGTATAACTACAATTATGATCATGCTTGGCTGTGCTTAGAATTACTATTCTAGATTTTTTGAAAACCTCTATTCTAGAAAGTTCGTCAAGATTGATTTTCAAAAAAATGTAACTTTTGTTGTAACAAAAACTAAGTTTGAAAAAAAAAAAGTAATGTTTGGAAAATAAATAACTTAAGTTTTAAGCACATCCATATAGGCTAGGATGATTTATTAACTTTTATCGGAGATACTTGATTCCATACATGCAGCAGCAGCAGCTGAAACCAAAACGTGTTTAATGCAAATTGGTGATTTAGAAGATAATTTCTATGTTAAAATAATTCGATAAATTGGCAATAGGCTCGGGGGTGAATGGTTAAACAATTATGTTATGCAATTTGAACAAATGATGTAATTTTGAAATTACTAAACTAGATATTATTAGTAAGGACTAATAATTTTTAAATTATTTCAAACTAATAATGTTTGTATAAATTGCATTTTTGGTTCCAACATTTCAAATGTGATGTGAACGATTACAAACGCTTCATTTCTAGATATTAGTTATATGGAACTAAATCGAAAAGTAAAAACTAATAAGGACTAATGTATACAATTATTATAATTATGGAATCCACAATTTTTATCAACTTCTCAACCATAACCATATATTTCCACAATTGTTAATACACCATTAACAACTCATTTCCTATATAGTGTACATTATTACTTCTCATCATAGATGTCAACCTAAAAGATGTGATAAAGATTTAGTTGTAGCAATTACTAAACTAGATATTATTAGTTTTGGTACCATACTAATTTTGATAAAATTGTACACATTTACATAGCCTTTAGTTTCGAGATATATATAGACTTTCCTTCATATATGTTGTGACATGATTTGTATCATTATGGTAACCGATTTTGTTGTTATATATGTTGGGTACAATTGGCAGATGTACAATACTCGAAGCCTAGACAACCAAATCAGAACTTTAGGATCTCTAAAACTCCAGTGGACAAAAGTGAGTCTAGTTCCCCACTGTCAAAGGTACATGTTCAAGATTTAGACGATAATTTTGTCGATCCAATGCTGCAAAAGTAGACGGGGGCTACTAGCTCTAGTTCTTTTGCCCAGCCTCGTCATGTCTATCATCTTGATTGTTCATATGTCAAAGTAAGTAATATCATTTTTTACTGACTTAAGAAGCCATTTTCTATACAATTCTACTAACTACAAAATGTTTCAGGAATGTGGTTGATTAAGCAGTTGATGGATGAGGAAATAACCAAGCTTCAAATGGATAACAAATGGCTTAAATATGAGCTTTTGTCAATGAAGTCAGAACTGTCTGACATGAATGACAAAATGCGTCATTCAAACACTTTTTTGAAATTTGATGAGGTTATTCGGAGTCAGAATGTGTTGAAAGATGGCTTGAACAACATCAGGTCATCTCTTAAATCTTTTGTTAAATCTGTGTCTAACATTTTATCTTCGTTGATAGATGAAGTTCAGACGAAGTTGAGTGGTAAAGATGGTTCAACAGAACAAGAGCCAAAAGTTGATGATGTGGTTGAAAGAAAGGGCAATGGTAACATGGAACCTGGGCCAAAAGGTGATAATGTGGATAAAAAAAATGACAGGTCACATGGTACTTGAGTCTTCACATTGCTTCCATGATGACTACGTTCTCCAATCTCCTTCATTTGATCTAGGTGTTGGCTACTCACAGAGTCTTAAAAACCTCTGATGATGCATTATTTGCTAATAAAGAAGTACATGAGCATGTTGATGAGGCTATTGCACGCGTGTTGGAGTCTATTCAATGTCATACCGAAGATGTCAGTTTAACAAAATATTTAGTATTTCATATTGTAAATTTAGACTGATTGTCATACACTAATTCAAGAACCTTTCTTTTTATATTTTTGAATCAAGAAGATACGTCTGCACCTCCATGATTTGGACTACCTGTGAAGAGAGCACAAAAGCCATCAAAAAAATCTGTAGTCACATTTTGTTAAGGTTGATCCACGTCATGCCACTACAGGTTCACATATACATAGTAGTTCACATTACTTATGTATGCTCTTTGTTATTACAGCATATGGATGCATGCTTTCATTACATAAGACAACTTGCCAAGTTTGGTAAATGTGTCAAGGTGAAAGCAACAACTACAGACTGTATATTTGATTTGACAATCCGGATTTTATACTCCAAATTTGTTCAAGATCCAAGCATTGTGAATGAGAATGATGACCAAATCAAAAACATCAATGGTGAGTGGTTATCATTTAATACTACTTGGAGAGAAATTGAATCCATGTTGATGCCCATTATGCCTTCAAATCATGCTTATTGGATGTTGGGGCAGCTTGGCATTAATAACAGCATCCTGTAAATATTAAATTCAAGCAACAAATTGTACAAAGATCATAAGGTTCGTGAAAGGGGTCTTACAGCTTGTGAAGACTCTTACACATCTGTTAAAAGTGATCGGACTGTGGATGGAAACTACTGATGATATGTGTGACGTATCCAGGGACCTGCATATTAACATTGTCAGTGGTTTACATCAACAAAAAAATGCGTAAGTTTCATTATGGGCATTTCAAGTTGTCATTTTTCATCAATATTTTGTAATTACTTATGGTTCGTCTACGTTAAATATTATAGGTATGATTGTGGTGTTTTTGTCATAAAGTGTGCACACTATTTGGTGCACAATGATCTTGCCAAAATGTCAATGTCATTTGATGCTACGAATGCGAAGCTTGAGATTGCAGCATTGCTGTTCAAAAATAGACAACTAAGACAGGTTGGGAGGGAAAAATCGAAGTCAAATGACTGAACTACTATTGATGGAATTGTTTTCATGATAGATTAAGTTGATAGTTGTTCAAAGTTAGACAAAATGGGTGTTTTATGATGTAGTCGATAGATGACTGAAATACTGTTGAATGTGAATTTGTTTTTCTCAAGTAATTGGTACAAATGAGGTGAAAGTATTGATCTTTATATTTATGGTTTTATTTATATAATTAAAGTATTTTATGGAAGTAAAAGTTTATATTTACACGGTCTCAACAAGTTACAAATTATCACAAATGGTCATAACTAGTCACGCATGGTTAATGTTTTACATAATTGCAAGTCACAAATGGTAACAAATAGAAATAGTTGGTCACAAATGTTCATATATACTTAACATGTATGATTTATACCTTTGTTATAAATAGTATACATAGAACTGGTCACATCTAGTCGAAGATGACATTCAGACTCAGTTAAAATACTTAAGTAAATTAACTTCGAATTTTATTCACAGTCGATCATAGACGACCAAAGCCAAACAAAAAAAACCTATAGCTTGTTAATGCCTTTTATGCTAGAAATGGTCACGGATGGTCACAATCATCATAAACAAAATCACAATCAATGTATGTTTACATTGTTCTTCCCAGAAACACGTGTGACATCCTGAAATGTAATCCAACCTCTATGCATAAATCTGCAAACTCATATATCCAAACAATACATAGTTTGACAATAAAATGAAACAATTTGCAATTACAAAGAATATCCTCAAGTAAAAAATAAAAATTACTAAGCTAAGCTATTTGAATTTCTTTGGATCTTTCTTTGCTTTCAATTTGTCTTTGTTCTGGTTAAGTGGCACCATGTTGCATGTTCAACGATTATGACCAGATTCACCACATCTTCCATATTTCAAAACTTGTGATCTCTCATAAGCTGACTTCATCCTCCTTTCAGTGGCCGTCCAGAACTTCTCTTTTGGATTGGAGCAAATACAGCTCTACTATTCACATCTTTCGGCAAACTCCATTCTGATTTATTACCTATAGGAAAGACTCTCTTTATAGATATTCAGATATGTATCTCTTGTGTAATGCACAGAGTAAAGGTTGTGCACATCCAGCTTCAATGTTGCTATCACTGCCAGTGTATGTGGACAGGAAAATTGATCCACTTGAAACATTCTACAACTACATCTATGTTAAGTTAAATTAATCATGTACGATGATGAACTGTCCTTCACTTCAAACAATGTGTGACTTGTAGAAAATAAAAATATTTGAAGTTGTACCTGTGATCTAACATAATATACATAGTTTGCTGTTTTTTTACCTTTAGATTTCTCACATCATTGCTCGTTTCCCTCAGCAGCCTCTCATATTTGGTTGCAAGTTTTGTGAAAATGCCATGTGCGTTATCCATATTCTTGCAAAACCAAGATTGGATTGTTTGCCGCAATGATTCTAGAAGTGCTTGAATTGTGTAATTCTTTGCCGCCTTCTTGACTGGATTTACAGATTCTACTATGTTTGATGTCATAGTAGAGCATGTGAAATCTTGACCATTTTTCATATCCAACATCCATCTAAAAAAAATTAGTTATTAGATAATATATTCAAGCATACGTAACAACGGGTCATATACGGTCACAGTTAACTCTAAAAGTTTTACAGATAGTCAGTATGATTACAAAAGTGACATATGGCAACGTTCATAAAATATATCTTGTTTCAATTGTAAATAAGGCCACATACTAAATATCCACCGATATTTTTCATGCATAATCATGTTTCAATTTTATGTAACAATAAATGAAATATAGTTCGTACATTAAACATGTATGATCATAGATATTCACATACATTTCATTATATCACAGAACAAGTCACATAAAGTCATAATATATGTTACAGACAGTCACATACCAAATATCCCATGATCTCTTCATTCACTAAGTCTAATTACTGCATTTGGTATTCAAATTCATCCATTGTATACGCTCTAACAGCAAAATTGAATGCATATGTTATTGTGACTTGATTTTGCGTAATGAGTCTTCAAAATTTTAAGCAAATGGTATGAACAGATCCCATGCATTGCCTCTGAATATACGAATTCAATTACATTTCTTATGTTATTGTGTCTATCTAATACTATAAATAATCCGTCTCTCGATCCATATGCCCTCTTCAACATCTCAAGAAACCATTTCCATGACGTATCATTTTCACTATCCCCAATCCCAAAAGCTAATAGGAAGATGTTATTGTTTGCATCTTGTTTACAAGTCGTGAAGAGTGTACCCCATAGTGGCCATTTAAATATGTGTCATAAGCTATAATGATTGGCCTACAATATTTTCAACTGGTGATCGATGCACCCAAAGCCATAAAACAATATTTAAATCTATTTAAATGATCTGTTTCTATTCTTGTGATTGTCCCCATGTTCATCCGCTCTAGCATAAAGAAATAAGACGGCAACAACTGAAACGATGTCGTTGGGTCACCTCTAATCAATTTTAATGTTTGTTTACGTGACCTCCATGCTTTCACATAATTCATTGATACACCATAACCATGTAACATGTCATTCGAGATATCATTAGGAGTGTATACTGTACGTGAAGATGTGTATTTGTACCTGATGCAATTTGATACAACTGAGCTAGATGCTTGCCGATGAGATCCTAAAACAATGTTCATCGAGCATGTGGGACCATTATACATTTCCCTGATTTNTTGTACCTGATGCAATTTGATACAACTGAGCTAGATGCTTGCCGATGAGATCCTAAAACAATGTTCATCGAGCATGTGGGACCATTATACATTTCCCTGATTTTAAACATTTTCATTTTTCCCAAGCTTGACGATCTAAATATCCATTTCCAATGATTATGCAAACACTTTACCACGTACTCCTTCTTGTCCGATCTCAACGCCTTATATTCAAACTTGTTTTGTATAGCATAGAAAACCAAACTCATTTTTAGTATGTCCTTATTGCGAAAAATATTTCCCTAAACTACTACTCTGGCATCTGCTTCGAATGTCAATGTCACATCTTCTTCAATGTTTTCTTTGTCAACGGTCACCACTGAGTTACAAATTTCTTGAGCTATATGTTCTAAAGAAAACACACTAGCTGATGACTTGACGGAAGTAGTCGACGACTTTGGACATTGCAATGTATATCTTGACTGTCATGAAATTGTAGTGATAACATCAACCATAATAGGATAACTCGATACAACCCGTCCAAAGATTTTAACATTATTATTGCTCAAAATCCAGACTGGAGGTAAATTAGAATCTAAAGAATATATCATTGTCACAACTAATTTTGCACCATTAAGCCCCGATTTTGAAAGAACAAGCTCGACCAATTCATCATACTTTCATGTATCATTCACTAATATAAGTGACGCAAACGTGCAAAACTGGCATTCTTAATCATACATAGAAAATCCAATTCCTTATAGCCGAACTTTAATTTTTCTCAAAAAATGAATATCAAAAGTGTGTCTATAGAATTATGACCTCATTCATTGATCGTGGCTTAAAATTGAGGATTAATGATGATTATACGTTTACCTTCGAAATCAAACCACAGAAGTTCAATTTTTGCTTTGGGAAAATTCGATTCCGCCACAGCCAGCTTCAACATCTCCAAAGCAGTAAAATTTAGAAATATTTTGATGGGATTGTGACCTTATTCATTGGTTAACCCAAAATCGAGGATAAACGGTGAATTTGTATGATTTTGGAGATGTTCGGCGAGATGAGTTTGTATAGAGAGAAAGTGTCGTTTGGTTATGACATGATTGTGAGAAAAATCTTTTGAGAGAGAGAGAGAGTTTTGAAACGTGTTTTTATAATGTAGTAATTATGTCGGCTTCCCTCCTGAGGCCTTGAGGCTTTAGCGTCTTTCCTTCTGCCCAAATCTCTGGCCTCAGTTAAATTACCTTCCATCACCTCTTCTGAAATCGCC
>CAIGRP010048218.1:0-27774 GCA_903798385.1 Fraxinus cuspidata
CTGCTCTTTTTGCTTGTTGTTCGAATTTGAATTGACGACGATCTGGCCCAAGTGTGACATCTGAATATCTCACTCATAATCGGCGCGTTAAATGATAAAGGGGGGTTTCATTGCCAAAGTCAGTGACAGAAATAACAGACTCCGGTAGAGAAGATAAAATAGACTCTATAGCAACCAATAGTAACTATTGAACAACACTAACTTGTACAACTATTTAGGGGGAAAAATCCTAAGATTCAATTTCTTACGAAAATATGCATCGTTCAGACTTTAACACTTTTTTATTTTACTTTGTCCCGTCCTTGCTTCCTTCAATTTCGCATTTTGAGAAAAACCACTCACATACACAATATAATGGAAGCAATGCATTTCACCATTTTATGATAGAAATCACAAATCACGAATTCCGGCTGAACTTCATCCTCTCTGAAAAAGAAAGAACATCACCATTTTCCTTGACATATTTTTCAACTCTATCTGTTAGACAAAAATTCCTTACATTCAAAATTTCGTCAAAAATGCAAAGCTTTACCAATTGACTAGTTGAACATATATATATAAAAAAAAATGTGTTAGACAATTACATCTTCAATTGAAATTAACCTCGTTCGTATCCATGTTGGAACCTAATACTGACATGTAGAATTTTAGGTTAAAATTTCTAGTCAAATGGCCATTTGTGTTACTGTTAAAAACTTGAATGACAATTACTATATAAATTTCTTCAATGCCCATTTTGAAATTTTAACAATTTTCAATGATCCTAAATTAACCTGCTTAAAATTGATTAAAAGTTTGTTTTTCGATTATTATGAAATATTTTTAAATAACATTGATTGCTTATCAATTTATCGAATTTAAGTAATTAGGGTAAATAATAAGTTGTTTAAAAGTAAGCCCGACTTACTCTCAAGTCATATATTTTTAAATAAAAGTAACTTTCCGTACGCAATGATGTACGAATAACATTACTCAACTTTTAAAAATAACTAAACATGTTTAAGTAAAAACTCGACTGCTATTGAGCATTATTAAAGTTCATTTAACATTAAATTGTCTAAAGGAGAACCTTAAGCCATGTTTGGTCTCATTCAATTATAATTTATTTTGCTCTCTACTTATCAATTACACATTTTTCAATAAAATAATATTACACGTAAACAATAAAAAAAAATCAACGGCATATTCTCAAAAAATTATCATTCATTTCATTGTAACGTGGAACAATGTTGTCAAACGGGGGCTAATTCAAATTTGCGTAATCTATGAATGATATAAATATCTGACAAATCTCCCCATCTCATGAAAGTGTTAGCTTTGTGATTAAAAACTTGGTCGAATCACTCATAAATCGTGGGTTGGTTCCGATTTATTATTACTTGCATGATTATTATTATCGAGTATATATAAATATGAGCTTTTAGAACTAAGTGCTCATTTCGAAAAGCTTAAAAGTTAGATATCAAAATTAATAACTAATTTTAATTTCATTTTGAGGAATTCATAACTTGTATCAATTTTTCAACAACATATTTCATTAATTTTATCAAAAACATGTTAATATTTTAACCAAAGAATTTTTAGACAACCCCTAGCCCTAGGTTCCATTTTGAGCCCCATTTTATGTGTATAATGCATTTTGTAATAGTAGATTGATGAAAAATGTGTGGTTAAAAATAAAAGGACGGTTTTATGATTGTGTGTAAGATTATTTTATTGAAAAATGTGTTGTTGAAAAGAAAATAGAGAAAAATGTATGTTAAAAATGGGGATCAAACAAAGTCTTAATGAGATTTAGAAAAAAAATGTATTTTGAAATAGTAATTTTTTTGGAAAATGTATGATTAAAATGTATAAAAAAAAATTAAATTTAGGTGTGATATTATTTTATTAAAAAATATATAATTGAAAATAAATTAAATTAAAATGGGGCCAAGGAACTAATGAATACTTGTATGATTTTTTTTTTTTTTTTCCTTCTTATTTTCTGTGTGCGACCAAGAGTTCATTTGTAGACAAGACAGTGATGGTACATAAAAATCTGCAGCAGATTTTGTTGAATTGGTGGCTGGACAGACGTCAGACTTGGATCCATATAATTTATTTCATTTTCTTCTTATCCAATATCCAATTTTGAATTATTATGCTGACCTTTCAGTCCCCATTTTGCCCAACTAAAAAATCAACAACCCTAAAGAAAAATCAAGTTCGTAATTATAAATTTTAAGATGTAATGAAAAAGAATCATTAGTTAAGTATTTGATAGACTTCTTTTCGAAATTAATATTATTGTATGTATCAAAATTAATATTGGAGTCATGTTTGGTTAAAAAAAAATGTTTATTTGTTGCGTATGGATGTTGCTGGTAAATCAATTCAAAACACTTAAAAGAAGAAATAATTAAGTTATTTGTACAATCCTTGTTGACAACTTTGGCGTTGTCAAAATTTGAATACATTTTTTAAAATGGATGAATGTGATGTCAAGTGTGAAGTTGTCAATCAATGTTGTACAAGTAGCATGATTCGCTTTTATGGACTTCAACCTTTTAACTCAAAGACGTAACAATTCTTTCAAAATTGTTGGAACCACATTAACGGAACAAAACACGTGACAACAAGCTAAGAAATGGCAAAAAGCCACTCAAGGCACGAGTTAGCTTATATGCTTCAACTGAAGCGACACCACCTCATTCGACGTGTCACGATCGAGGCGATGCCTCTCAAGTTGCTACAGCGTATTTTGGAAGCGATGCCTTTGCTTTACAAGGAATCTTCCTAACACCGCTTTAGCCTAAAAATCTTTTGTGTGTATGGCAGACTTGGTAGCTCTGTAGCAAACGCTTTTTGTCTATTTTTTATGTGATGACCCTCAACGTAGGGCGATCACTTTTCAATTCCACACATGTTGGGCCCCATTAAATTTTAATCTACACCACTTCTTCCCTTTTACTATATAAAAATTCATACTTAATGGTCCAACGACTATAACCCCACGTAGTGAAAAAAATCCAATGATAGAGTCGATTGTAGCAATGTAGCAAAAATAGTTTGACGACTATAACCCCACACATGTAATGGCACTATATGTGACCTCTCTTGCTCACTAATATGGATGGAGCACGTGATAGCACACACATTTGTGAAGAAGAAATAAGACTTCGAAGTTGTGTTTGGCATATTAACGGGGGTGTCCTCAAACGAGAGTTTAAGGAATTTTAAAACTTTTATGTAAATTGAGGTATCTTCAACTCATATTAAAATATAATTTACTAAATTTTAGGCGTCCTCAATTTAGATTTTTAGAAATACTTAAAAATTTAGGTGTTCTCAACTTAGATTTCAATAGTTTCTTGAGAAATTTAGGTATCCTTAATAGCTACTTGATTGAGAGGGATTTCAATAATTTGATGGATTTTAAAAGATTTCAAGCCATAAATATAAATACCAAAATATGTAACAATTCTATATCCAACCCTTAAAATTTCATAGATTCTCATGTCATTCTCTGTAGTAATTTTTTCACCTCTCCATCTCTTACTTTCTCTGTCATGAAGAGGTTTCTGGCCTCTCTGCCGTGAACAAGTTTTTCTGTATATGTATGAAAATTTATCAATTGATGATGATTTTTTGGAAGTTTTGACACTATTTGTTTTTGTTGAATATTGGGTGTGATTAATTCGCTAGTGAATTTATTTTTATTTTCATTCGAGTTGATTATTTTGCTCCCTATTATACAGGTTTGAAGTTTTTTTAATGGTGAGGTTGAATATATATTTTTCTATATTATATTATTCAAATGTTTAACAAACAATTGAACAAGATTTGATTATTTGGTTATGTGATTTATTAACTGCATACATGTAAGAATGAGTTTAGTAATGTGGATAATTATTAAGTGGATATTAGAATAATATGCTATAAGTGGGGTTTATAATCAGTAAGTGGACAATCAACATTTGAAGTGGTGTTTGAGAAGGGGTTTTGATGGACTCTTAACTCTTATTAAAATAATCACTTGTTTGTTAAAGTTGGTGGTTAAAAGCAGACATCCTTCTCTTCAATTTCAATGGACCTATGGTCTTGTTCTCTCTTAAGTTGTCTGTATATTTGAAGGAACATTTATCAGTCATTTAATTGGAATGAGGCAGAAAGAAAAACTCATCACCTGCAGATATATATACCGCATTCTAGTGATTAAAGAAAAACTCATCAGATGTAGCATGAATTCAACATGAGAATTCTAACTCAACCCGAGCTCATGTTCAAGAAAAAGATTTCTCTTGGCATAGATTTTATTACTGAAATTGCAACTGTCATTCGGGAAATGTTAAAGTTGCGGAGAAAAGGGAAAGAGACAGAGAGAAAAAGGAAATAGAGGCAAGAACAATATATGGGACGCTATTAAAGAGACTCCTAATTTGAATATTTACACTCCCTACAAAGCACCCGCTTTCATTCATAAGTTTGAAATGAAAGGTGCCTTTTTGAAAACGTCACATGAAGAGCGTTGGGAATGGATAAAATATAATGTGGAATGAGTTTGTATTTGAATAAATGTTTAATATTTTGAATTTATTAGGATAACGTGGTTTTTGAGTACTTTGTTGAAACTTTGATTGGGTTGGTAACTTTGCTTAAACTTTGATTTGAGTTATTTTGTTAAATTTTAATTTCACTCCGAACAGGTTTGGTATATACTAATAACATAGTTGATGTTAAATGTTTGTAGAATTAAAAATTTTATTTATTTTTATTATGATCAATTATATAATATATATTTTATAGTGTGGATTTCTAAATTGTAAGAAACTATGTATTTCTGGATGGAAGAAAAAATTGAAGAAAGAACAAGACAAGAAACTGAGGAAGAATTTGGTGAAACTATCAAGATTGTTTTGATAGCCCTTCAAGCAATACTTCAAGTATTAAATGAGTTGATGATTATCATGTATGGTGAATACATAGAACGTCAACTTCGGCTATCAATCACTACAATTGGATATGATTATATTCATAAGGTATTGAAAGAAGATCCTCAAATCTTCAGACAAATACTTAGGATGTATCCAAATGTGTTTTTTAAGCTTTGCAATATCATGATAGAAAAAAGGCCTATGCGGTATACATGATATATATGTTTTGAAGAAATGCTTGTAAAATTACTTACAGTTGGTCAGAACTCTCGATATTGTCTCACTCGAAAGATCTTTGGTCGAGCACATTCCACATCTAGCAGAAATTTCAACAAAATTTTGAAAGGCTTTGAACACAATTACACCTGATATGATGGTCAAGCGGACCTACAATGCTAGCAAAATAAGAGAAAGTACAAGATTTTATCCTTATTTTAAAGTAAATTATATTATATTATTCATGACTTTTATTATTATAATTATAAATAAATCATTAAAATATTATGTCGATTTTAGGATTGTATTGAAACTATTGATGGCACACACATACATGCTAGGATATCAGGGCATGATGTGAACAACTATCGTAATTGTCATGGAACAAATTAACAAAATGTATTGGCGGCTTGCAATTTTGATTTGGAATTCTCTTATATCCTTAATGGATGGAAATGTTCAGCTCATGATTTCAAACTACTAAATGATGCGTTAAAAACAAGAAATGGACTTAAAGTACCAAGAGGTAATCATTTTTTTTCTTCAATTGGTTATAAGTTATCTTTTTCATGACATGAGATGATTTATGCATGAATTTTATACTTAGGTAAATATTTTCTTGTGGATTGTGAATTCCCAATCATCGTCAGTTCTTAGCTCCATTTCGAGGTGTTCGGTATCATCTTCAGGATTTTGGTGGCCAAGGTCGTAATCCAAAAAATGCTAATGTACTATTCAATTTTCATCATGCTAGTTTGAGAAATGTAATTGAGAGAATATTTGGCATTTTCAAATCGCGATTCAAGATTTTTAAATCAGTACCTCCATTTTCATTTAAAACACAAGCAGAGATGGTGTTAGCATGTGCATAATTGTATAATTTTCTTCGCAAAGAGTGTCATTCTTATGAATTTATTGTTGAATCAGATAGTGGAGATTCGTCTACATCATCATTACCAGTAATTGAAGATGATGAAAATATTTTTGAAACTCAAGACCAACAAAGAGAGCATGCAAATGAATGGAGAACTAATATAACTTCAAATATGTGGGTAGATGTTGTGAACGAAGAGTAATGAAAATTGAATTCTATTTAGACAAGTTTACAATTTTTTTTTTTTTTTACTTTTAGATGACAACTTATGAGTTTGTTTTAATAAACGATAATTTGATTTTTTTAGTATCAGATAACTTGGCTTTTTAGCATCTAATTTCTCATTATCTCACAAATAAAGTTGTTTGCACGAGAGATGGGGGTCAATAGAAGTAACATTTCAAAAGCAATTTAGATCTAGTGTAGATGGACTTGACTAACCATTAGAATTTGCATATTTCGACATAATATGCATCAGAAAATTGCTTGTCCCGACATAATTTGGTTCACAAAGATAAATACACTTGAAATAGTATGGTGAAATTTTAATTTTAGTTTTTTTTTTAGAGTTTGATTAACGATTTTCATTGGGCAATTGAGAAGGTAAAAATGCAATTATAATAGAGAAGTCTACGGATCCATGAAAATCTGTTGAAATCTACAAAATAGAAATTCATTGACATCTTGTGAAATCTGTTGAATTTTATTGAATTCTATAAAATCTTTGAAATTTATAAATATTAAGAAATCTATTAAAATTTGACTTGAGGACACCTGTAAATTAGACGAATGATGGGTTGAAAAATACTTTTTAAGGTTAGCCAAATATCAAAATATTAAATTTTACGCACGGATAAATTCCTCACTGGACATGGATAAGCTGTTTTAGGCTAGTGTGAAATAGACCACTATCACGTCCTCCAAACCCCATAGTTATCCATTGAGCTGGCGGAGGACCCGGGCCACCACAAGCGGGCCCAGACACCACCGCTCGCGGCGGAGACCATATCCAGAATATGGATTAACCCCCCGTGTTCTTTTAAGAACTTGAATATTCTTAATCATTCTTCTTCTGTTCCGAATTTTACCCAAAAACCGAGTATTGTCTTGCGCAGAAAATTAAGAAATGGCTACACTGTTTGCATCTCCAAATATACATAAGAGTTTTAATTTTAACCATCATCACCAGTTTTCTTGTTGCTCTTCTTCTTCTTCATCATCTTCTGGTTTATTGTCATTGACTGCTTGTTCTTCTAATTATCAGCCTTTTGCATTATCTTCTCAAAATTCCAGTTTTCTGAGTTCAGGATTCAGGTGCCATGACATTGTTGTTGTCAGAAACAGCACTGGAAAATCAATGGGGGTTCGAATGTCATGGGATGGTCCTCTCTCTTCGGTCAAATTGATTGTTCAAGGCAAAAATTTAGAGGTATACTCTTTTTTCACTTTGAGCCTAAAACATTATCTTGTGATTACTTACCTGGAAATTTGCTCGCTGTCATAAAAGAGAATAGAAGAATGGAATAAAGAATGAGTGATGTGCAGTACCAATTTCTTGATTACTTTTATAATTATTGGAAAAAGAAAAAGGCACAATCTTTGGCACCAGTCAAGTGAAGTAAATTATTAGATTTGTATTTGCTGGTATTCTGATGAATCGGTCAAAGTGGCGGAAAAGGATTAGCAAAGCCGGCTCAAAATTTATTGGATAAATGTTTAAATTGTTGTTGCTTTTGTTTTTTGTCGAATGAATGTTTTCCGGTGGAACAACCACTCACATTATACTCAGATTGTTAGTTTTTTTTTCTTTTTTTGCATAGAGCATACTTATATTCTTTTTGTTGGTATTATGTTGAAAACTTGCCAGATTAATCTTGTTATTATTTTGTGTTACCCCCAGAGAATGATCTTTTAACTATCCCATCTTGTATTTGGGATTTCTCTTGTTTTAAATCAAAAGTGTGGTGTAAATACAGTTAACATCAACAGTGAAGAGCTATGTGGAAGAGAAGTTAGGTAGGGCAGTTCAAAAGCATAGCCACTTGGTGAGGGAAGTGGACGTTAGACTGTCGATCCGCGGTGGTGAATTGGGGAAAGGACCCAAAGTTCGGAGATGTGAGGTGCGCGTGCATGCTTATATAAGATTAGAAACCTCACTTCGATATCTTTGGGTTGTTTTGTTTGACATCTTTAATGGGCATTTGTAATTCTAGGTGACTTTGTTTACAAAGAAGCATGGAGTGATTCGGGCAGAGGAAGATGCTGAATCACTTTATGGAAGTATTGATTTGGTGTCATCTATTATACAGAGGAAGTTGAGAAAAATTAAGGAGAAAGATTCGGATCATGGCCGCCACATGAAGGGTTTTGATAGGCTGAAGGTTAGGGACCCTGATGTGCTGCTAGCAGTTGGTGATTTAGCAGTGGGTCCTCAAGAAGACGAGGAGGATGTCATTGATGAGGTTGTCTCATCTCTCGATTATTATTATTATTATTATTATTATTATTATTTTGTATTTTACTTATTACTTCTTGATGTTGATTTGTTAACATTTCTACTGGTGTTGAGACAGGATAATCTGATGATTCGTTGCATCTCCTTTTTTTTCGTCTAATCATTCAGAAAGGAAAAAAAAAAAGAAGCTTGTCATTGCTTTCTCTCCAGCTAAAAAGGAAGAAGAAGTGAATGAAACAATAAGTACCCATTTTTTAGGGTAGTCGAGGTAGATTAGATAGGAGATTAGATAGCACTGAACAATATTAAAAGAGGAAAATTTAAAATTTTGTTCATTGTACGTTCTAGTATGGCCCAATACTATATACCAAACATACACACAATAAATTGCCTGTATCTCATTTATGATCCTGCTTTTCAGATTGTTCGCACTAAATACTTTGATATGCCACCCTTAACTGTTGCTGAGGCAATCCAGCAGCTTGAAAATGTTGATCACGACTTCTATGGTTTTCGGAATGAGGAAACTGGTAAGAACTCATGCTACTTCTATGCATATTGTTCTAATCCAGCAGCCCCATAATTGTCATTTTGTTGGATGTGCTGCTGCAGGTGAGATTAACATAGTGTATAAAAGGAGAGCTGGAGGCTATGGACTTATTATTCCGAAAGGAAATGATAAATTGGAGGAATCGGAGCCCGAGATGGCTGAGTCGCTCGAGAACCATAATTGACAGAATACAAACAATATTAAGAGACTGCTAGGAGGTCAGTGCACTTCGTTGTATCTTCAAAATGACATTTTTTAGCAAATTGGAGTAGATATGATTGTAGATTGTCTAAGAATACCAATCAATGGCATGTACTGGAAACTCGTTTCAAGTTTGGAGCTGAGGCAGATAGCTAGCTTGAATTTAATTTAAAGTAAAGCTTAAATTGACAGTCCTCGTAAGAAATAGTAGTATGATCTAAATCAATTTAATGTCTATTTGCTCAAACAAATTAAGATGCGGCATTTGCGTTTTGTTCATGTGGAGTGTACGGCAGGAAATTTATGTGCCTGCTTATGTTTTACACTTGGTATAATCGAAGTAATAAATAAACAGTTATACTCACTTTATTTCCATCAGGAATCGGGAAAAGAAACATCCCATGTAGAGAAATTATCATAGGCTAAAAGAATTAACGAGCAATTGCGTAACTGAACATAAAAACCTCCTTATTTAATTCATATTTACTTCAAGTAGAGTACAAAATGTGATTTTCTCCATGGCATTTTACATTAAGACAATAGGTTAAGTAACGTGTGTGGTGTGTATCGTGGATAAACACTGAACGGTACAATGGACATAATTCTAACTTCTTTTCGTTTCTTAATACTATTCAGTTCACCATCTCACCGAAAGAGTTCCGAAAATTTGCTTCTGACTGATAAAGGAATTCTTACTTTATGCACACCATCGGTCCAGGTCAAGCTCCCAAAGTAATATTTAGTGGTGACGTGGTGACTTGTAGAGATAGTAACAGTGAAGGAAATCTTCTTAATGTTAGGACTGAAGATCAAATAATCAGGTTTAACCACTACATTAACCCCTGGAGGAGGTTTAATTATAGCTTTATATTCAGAACTAATGGCTCCAACATTTGTGACAGTTCTCGTGAGATTAACTGGATTGTTCAGATTGGGAATAGTTATGGAAGGAAGATTCAAATCCACAACAGAAGTAGTTGTTCTTGGACAAGATTTAGCTTTTTGTGTAAGGTGATTGATCGCAATTTCGTCATAACCCATGGAACAGAGATAAAGTGTGTAATCTTCAACTCCCAGGTCATACACGAGGTCTGGATCTCTTGCCCGGTTTGCATTAACAAGTCCACCTCCAAAGTCAAATGAATCAGCAATCCTGGTTATGTCTCCCTCTGCCAAAATTGGTTCTCCTGAATAAGGATCTGTTCTCCAGGCTGCAACACATTATCACCATGATTTGTGAGGTGGGTTGTAAAATAGTGGATAGCGCTGAAAGAATTACAAGTAGTTAAAAATCTTATTTACTGTAATGTCTAGTCCTATCCACTAATTCGTTTCTGACATGCAATATGAGCATTAAATGAAATGGTTAGGAACACAGGAATAGATGGAAAAGTTGTATGGCTTTGCTGAAGTCAGAATCTAAGTATGTACGTTTATCCCTTGTATAAAGGTTTAAGTTTTTCGATAAGGTGATTCAACATTTTATCATAGCATAAAAGGTTTAGGGTTTAGTCTCATAGGCACTAGATTATGAAAATTGTGTATGAATCAAAAGGCTTGAATTGGATTGGTATGCTTTACCTGTCGTGACTAGTGCTGACTTTATAGCAGCTGGAGACCAGTCTGGATGTAAAGACTTGAGCAAAGCAACAATCCCTGAAACATGAGGAGCGGCCATGGACGTTCCAGTTGAAAACTTATACCCATTTTCTGCACCTGGCCCTGGAGTATATGCTGCCAATATATCAGCTCCTGGAGCCACTACGTCTGGCTGTCTCATGCAAAAACCAAATAAAGTATTCTGGTTAAGTCTTTGATGAAAATTAATCTTATAACTGAAGTTTTTGGACGAGATGATTCAACGTAATAGGGATACCTTAAGGATTGCAGGGCTAAGAGAATTCGGACCTCGGGACGAGAAAGATGACACGTAGGTTGGTGCATGTTTGCCTATATACGTTTTTGATGGTGTAAGCCAAACCTTTGGATCCCTACACGATTCACAGTACACATTTTCCTTAGATCGAAAATGGAAATTAGAAAGGAAAAGTACGAATTTTTATTGGTACCTGTTCGAGCGGATGTAGTCAAGTATTTGAGTTCCGACATCGTAATTTACGAAAACGCATGGCATGCCTGCATAGTCATATAGGTACTGAGTAGGATTTCTGGCAACGATCATTCCCAAGCCCCCAGCCTTGAGAACATTTGATAAAGTTGAGGATAGGCCCTGACCATATGTTAATGTGAAGCACAACACTACCTTTCCAGCCACCCAAGTATCGTTCGACGAAAGTGATTCACAACGGCTACGAAAGAAATAGTCAAAAACATCATTAGTAGTAGTATTGTGAAGGATAAAACTTCCTCAATCCTATCGAAACAAGAATAAGATTCTTACTGTGTCAATTCATATACTGCTCTCTCTTTGTAAGTCAATCCAACAAAACCGGTGTTGTTTCCGAAGAACATTGCTTGACCCTTCAAGCAATATTGCAATTCACATAAAGAAAGGTACAAGACATGTCCGAACAAAAGTATATTCAACTAATTAAGTTGGTGGTCACTAAACTTCATTTTGTTTAAAGGTTGCTCTTCGACTTAGTCTTTACGCTAGTTCTACTATGCTATGAGCATGGTCCGGATGAAGCCGCTACCCTTAATACTCGACTACTGAGTTCGCTAATGGTGAAAAAAAAGTGTAAAGGTCTTATTGAATTGACACTGAAGAGAATTTACCGTGAGTTCGTTGGATACGTGCTTCAAGACCATGCTACTAGATTTTGGGTCAGAAGAATCTACTGTGGCTGATCATTTTAGTGCAAAATGAAGTTTACTGACCAACCTGAAATTCCTTTAATATTTCGTGACAATCGATGGTTTTATACCAAGTATAATAATTCAAGAGTTTAAAGAAAACCTTAAATAACTAACCATGAAGGTCCTGTTGTTTCCTAGTATGATTGGTGTGGGAAATGATCTGTCAATAGTACTAGCACCAACAGTTATAATCCAGGGTGCCACATTCAATACCGTTTGAGCAACTGGACCTGAATTTCCTGCTGAACAAACAACTGTTATTCCATTTGCAACAGCATGAAATGAGCCATAGTATATTAAGTCACGCTTGTCGATTTCTGGGTATAAAGGTATACGTAGGCCTAGTGACAATGACAAAACGTCAACACCGTCATGAATTGCTTCGTCGAATGCTTTAAGAATGTCAGCAGCCGTTCCTAATCCGTTCCAAACAACTTTATATATTGCCAGACGAGCATGAGGCGTCCCCCCACGAGCAGTGCCATATGCAAGTCCTCCGACACTCACATTATGCACGAATGAGCCGCCTGCAGTACTGGCCGTGTGTGTGCCGTGTCCTTCATGATCTCTTGCTGATAAGTACTCGTTTGATGAATTGAATGGTTCTCCAAGTGCTGCTTGAAGGCCATCAATGAAGAAACGAGCTCCAATTAATTTCCTATTGCAGTTCTTCGCTGGATCAAAGCGTTCACCCTTTTGACAAAAACCTTTCCACCTTGATGGAATCGGTCCTATACCTTCGTCGTTGAAAGATTCCGATTCTGGCCATACTCCTGCGTGTTGTTCATGCATGTTACTGGGCAGTACTATAACGATAATAAACAAGATTTTAGCTTATTGTTATTCAGTACATGCAGAGTGAGAGAGGGGACCTGAATCCAAGACACCGATTATGACTCTTCCCCTAGTTTTGTATCGTGTAGGAGATTCGAGGGGGAGGAAGAGGAGAGGCCAAGGTAATCCCAACTCCTTGTTGTTTGTACCTTATAGAAAGGATTCGGGATAACTTGAACCACACCGGGTAATTCTAAAATGGAAGGAAAATTTCAACCATATTACAAGCGAGATAAGATCACATAACATTACAAATAAGTACTTATTCTAACTTTCGAATCATTTAACAGCTTCCCTTTCAATATTAGTAAATATAATGAACAAGATTTTAACTTATATTTCTTCTACTGCTCTTCAATCTTTCCCACCCAACTCGCTTCTTACTTCTTAGAATATCCATCTTGTGCAACGCATTAAATTCCTCCCAAGAAAAGAAGCCTAATATTTCTTCAATGTATCAGATTCCCTTAGAAACTAAATGTGTGGATTAACTAATAAACACAAGATCAGTTGGGTCGAGCATCAGCGTTGGACAAAATGAGTTTACGAGTTCAATCTTTTTGAGTCGTGAGTATAGCAAGAAGCTCGAGAAGTCAATCCTAGTCGAATTTCGAAGGTTTCTGTATTTGTGAAGTACCTGCAATACTTTGTGCTTGAGACTCAGTTAACTTGGCTGCGAAACCTGGGAAGCCATGTCTGTAACTGTATATCATGGACTCGGCTGATGCTTCTCTACTGCAATTTTTTTGTTAAATTATTCAGTAAACAAAATCAAGAAACACTAAAATTCTGTGTTTATGTGACCATTAAAATCCATGCTGTACCTTCCCAGCACTGAAGAGAGCAAATCATGATGGCTAGATGTAATAAGATCTACATCATCACGCTGCTTTTCTCCCATATAAACAATATGAACCTACAACAATCAATAAAATAAATATGCATGTCTATAGAGTTGAACGTACATATCATGAACGCAAGTCGAGATGTAATCGGACTACTGACCGATGTTTCAAGATTCGCCAGAGTTAGCAAAATATCTGCTACGTGTGCAAATATGAGAGCAAAAAACATCAGATATATTGAAGGGAAAGACATGTTGATGTTGGTTATTCTACGCAGAAGTCTCATTGTCTGTGTAAGTGAGTAGCTGATTCATAGTTGTGTAGATAATATAATGTTGTGGTCAATATTAAGTAATACAATTCCATGTCAGGATAGATCAAAGATTTGAGTTTCAAATTTTCTTCTCCCTTAATTTCCCAGAAAGTTCTCCACCCCCCCCCCCCCCCCCCCCCCCCCCCCCCCCNTTAAAATAATTTAAAATTTAAAATATGAGTACTAATAATTCATATTCATTAAAAAAAAAAAGAAGAAGAACAAGAGTACAACAAGTGATTTTCTCCATATTAATTTTGGTAAGATGGAGGCTACAAGGCCTAAAAGGCGAAGAAAATGAGATAGTGAACAAACACGACACTATAATAGATAAAATTCTAACATCTATTTATTTTTTAATATTGTCCCATGGCTATTCAGTCGAGTTTACCAAGCAAGCTTAGGAAATTCACTTCTGACAGATGTAGGAATTCTTACTGCACACCATCAGTTCAAGTCCAGTTCCAAAGAATATTTAATGGCAACCTGGTGACTTGTAGAGATAGTAACAGTTAAGGAAACCTTCTTAATCTTAGGAATGAATATCAACTAATCGTGTTTAACCACTACAGGAGGAGGCCTAATTATAGCTTTATATTCAGAATTAATGGATCCAACATCTGTGACAGTTCTGTTGAGAGTAGTTGGATTGTTCATATTTGGAATATTCAAAAACAGAACAAAAAAAACCTTTCTTGAGCAAGATTCAGCTCTGTGTAAGGTGATTAAATGCAGTTTCTCATAATCCATGGAACAGAGATAATGTGTTTATTTCCTAAGTCATACACAAGGCCTCAGCCTCTAAAATCGAATAGATCAGCAATCTTTGTTATGTCTTCCTCAGCCAAAATTGGTTGTCCCGAATCAGGATCAGTTCTCCAGGCTGCAAAACATAATTGACATGTTCATTTGTCACTCAATTACGAAACTTTTTATGTGTGTGTGGCTTTTGATGAAATATATATGGAGCTTGGAAGGATTGTAATGCTACCTTATAGCTGCCAGAGACCAATCTTAGTAAAGCAACATTTCCCGATGCACGAAAAAAAGCCATTGATGTTCCAGATGAGAACGCGTATCCATTTCTTGCGCTTGAAATTAGATGATATGCTGCTAATATATCATATCCTGGGGCTGCTATATCTGACTCTCGTTCAAAAACCAAATACAATATTCTAGTCAGCCTTTGATGAAAGAATGAAGTGGACTAGCTGTACCAAAGACTGTGTTAAATAAATAAACGTGTCTCTCTCTAACAAGTTAAGCTCTTAGAGGAGGTTATTCAACAAAATTTATGTGACCACTAGTAGTAGGAGTACCTCAAGAAGCCCACACACAGGCAGTACGCACAATAAATTTAAGACTGATTGTGCTGCCCCTGACCGTGTTTTGCTTGCCAACTTGGACTCAATCTTCAGAGATGTGTCTTCCTGATGGCTATGTAGCAATTGAGATTTGGACAAGTTAAGACTGATTGTGTTGCTATAACGAAATATTGAAAACAAGTTTGCTCCATTTTTAATCTTGATTTATGAAGATAAGAGCTAGAAAAAACGATTATTTCTATGTCGACTCTGTATAGCATATATATATATATAACATGCCCCGGAAAAAAAATTAATTTGCAGATTTTTAACCAAAATAATCCATTAGTGATGAAAGGGATTTTACATAACTTGATTTAATTGTTTGGAAAAGAGAAACCTGTGATTAGTTTGGACCTACCATGAACTCCTTTCTGCTTTCTTTCTTTCTTTTTTTTAACTAAAAATTGTAGATATAATGAAATATATTTTTATAATGTATTCCAAGAACCTAAACTTTTGCCTCATGCAGGAGCAGCTGATCTTAGTGAAAATCCAAAGCCACTCTAGTCGCCAAGCCAATATTTTTTACAGCACTGCATTTACTTTCTGGAAAATTAGCAATGAATCAGGCACAGGCACATAGACCATCATGGAAGAAGAACATGATTTCAAACATCAGGGCACTTATCAGCTTCAATTTTTTGTGTAAAACTCGAATCTGGGAAAATAAACGTCTTTCTGAAATGACAATATATGACAAAAGAAAGCTTCAAGAAACGGGAAAGTTTAAACATTTTTGGTAGGTGGACGCAAGTGACTGGCCTCGTTCAGGGCCTTCCCAACTAAGGGTCCCCCCGATATCAACCCCGCGCACGCACCATCTATCAGCTCAATCAGCAGCTTCTAGATCAACTTGACCTCTACAAACAACAGCAAAAACCACAAAGCCAGCCTTATTCCAATAAATTTGGATTTGGTTACATAACCTTTTTCTTATTCACTCCCAGTTCATATTTATCCCCCACTGGAAAAACTGTTTAACCATATCCCTTTTCTGCGGTTGTCCAATTACTGCCATTATACCAAACTACACATGTTTATGAGTGCCACGTCTAAAACAGAGTAGGCACATTAGCCCTCTTGTCGGTTGGAACTTGGCATCGTACATCAGGGGGAGAGTACAGAGGAAGGGAGAAAGGGCAGAGCACAGGCAGCATGTATTATTCAAGTCACTCTTGCGGTCTTACCATCCAATGTAGACAGACGGATAAATGATCAAATTGCCAATCTTCCTTTCGGAAGAGTTGTAAAATATCATGATGGATTAAAAAAATATGAGCTGGAATAATAGGCATTTTTAAAAAAAATTGCTTCTGCACAAAATCTTTCTTACAGGTCATAGATTCAGAAAATTTAACAGGATCCAACTCTAAAGCATCTAAAAAAATCAGTTTATAGACACATTGTTCACAGCCACTGTCATCGTCTTTGCTGTATTGCCACTCAATTGATCTAAAGTACAAGAAAATCTCAAGAACTACTAACAGCAATGGATTGATACCACCATGAAAAAATTATACCTGGATTTGAATCCTCTACGCTCTCACTCTACACAAGGTATCACTTTTCTGACTACCTGTTCTTGAATTTACTAGGCACAGTTATAATTTTCATCATCTCTGTCTTCCCGTTCTTCAATCCCATGAAACTGCATAGTGTCCATCAGCAATAATTTTACAGTTCACAAAGAAAAAATAATTGTCAAGATTCTCCACTTTGGACATGGAAATTAAACCACAATATTTGTGCATCCATTTTAGCAATGAATGCCTTCAAGAAAATATTTACTTATCTAAAATAATAAAACAGTCTCTCTTTTTCATTCAACTTCACTCTGACTGTCAATCACGTTCGCAGGATGCTTCTTCTTGCTTTTCATCGAGAATCTTGCTGCAGATACACTCAGTAGCTTGTTAATGGACATTCCTTCACCTAAAATCTTCCTCTTTTCTTCATACCTATGTTTAATCCTTCCATCAAGCTTGTAACCAAGAAATGCAGGAAAAGACAACAGCTCTCCGACTTCACGACCCATTTCCTCAATCAAGTAATCCATCTTCTCCTCCAAAGAATCGTGGTTGTACTGCAAAACTTGAGGGTGCTTCTTGCTCATCTCTAAAATGTCCTGACAAGTCAATCCGTAATTCAAGAATACCCCAATATTCTCCTGTAAATTCTTGCAGCTGGTACGTGTAACAGCTCCCATTGCCATAGCCAATTCCCTTGTCCTATTCTCATAGCCAATCTTCACCAAGAAAACCAGCTTACATGCTAAATTCTCCTCAAATGACAGACTTAAGAACAAGGGTGCCTTGATCAAAAACTTAAATATGTCCTGTGAATTCAACCCACACTGCATAAGAAAGTCGATTCTGGGATGCAATTTCCTCTTCCTGCTCGCACTAAACAAGTTCGGGTAAACAAGAATTATCCTAAATATCTCTTGATAGCTTAAACCAGCATAAGAATTCAAGAACTCAACATGGTCTTTTAAATGGTCAACACTGTAGGCTAATACGAACGGAAGTTTGTGCAATACGATTGCAGTGGCTTTCTCATCTCCCCCACTTAACTCCAAGAGAAACTCGATTCTTGGAGCCAATTGTGCCTCCAGATCATAATTCAAAATTGCAGGCCGGCGAAGAATCAAACTAACTCCACCAAAACGATTCAGGAAATGAAGCATTCTCTCCACTTCTTCGAAAGACTTAAGGCAAATTGCCTTAGTTAAATTAACAGTGTTAAGCACATGAACAAGCTTCTCTTGGGGAATACCGTATTGAACTAGCAACTTCACTTTTCTCTCAAATCCCACAAGAAATCTAGGGTCTGTTGCATTAAGAAGCCGCTCGAGCTGCACAGGCTCTACTTTTCCATTCAAATCTAAATCATCATCAATAACAAGAAAATATAAAAATGCCTCGATTTCTTTAGCTGTCAATACATCAGGACGCTTCGCAATTAATCGAGAAAGAGAAAGACCACTGACTCCAACGGATTGTAAGGAATGAATTCTACTACGAATGGATTCAAAAGGCATGAACCTGAGAGCAGAGTGGGTATCCAATAATGCTTCGGTGTCTCTCTCATTGAACCCAATTTCTTGAAATAGTGAAAACAGCATTGCACCTCAAGAAAACAAAACCCGACAAATAAATTAGATCAATCAGACAAGAACTGAATACAATGTGTTAATGGTATAAATCCACGTCTCTTAAACGAGAAATCTGGGCTACTCTTTAACAAGTTTGGCATTATAAATAGAGGAGTTGAAATTAATGATTAATGTTCTCAAATCAGAACATTTTATGTTAAATTTCACGTCGATAATATTAATCAAAGTTGCTTGGCACAGTTAAGGCCAAGTCCAACACTCAATACATAGCCTCAATCTGTTTGAAAATATGACACTGAGAGTGTGGAAGAAGAAATCTAAGAAACTTGTACTTACTCGAGTGAGTGAAAATAGTGGAGTGGTTTCCATTGATAGTGACAGAGCTGCAGTGGCATTGAATATGAACGCGAAGAGTTAGTGGCGTTCTTTGACTGTTTGTTGAAGTGGCGAGTTTACGGCGGAAAGTGAAACTTTTAAGAGGGGTAGGGGCAAAATAGCTCGCCGGAAAATGGATCGGTAACGTCCGAGAATCCCCGGCGAGAGGTAGCCGGCTTGCAGTCATGTTAAGGAGCGTATCCTTTACAGTGGTCGTTCTTGGATTGGATAAGCTCAACCCACTGAGTCACACAGTGGTCATTTTCAGATTTTTAGGTAATAATTTCTTTTCAAAATTTGATTTCTTAATTATTATTTTATGATTTTTTAATTCACTATTTTCCTTCCAAAATTAAAAATAACTTCCTTAAAATTTCTGATGAAAAATTATGTCTTTTGCAAATTGTTTTTAGGGTATGCCACTTGTACATCAAATTTGTTGTGGTGCCGAGTATATATTGTATGAATTAAACAAGATTACAAGAAATTAAAGAAAATAAATATGTAATAAAGTTCGTCAATTGTTTTATTAAATTATAACAACAAATGTTCGATACATATGTTTTTGAGATTTCTAAAGGAGAAATGGTTGCACCCAAGAACGAATTCATGACCGAATTACAAGTCGGGTTAAAAAACAAACAAAATTTTTTTTTCACATGAAATTCTACCAAAAAAAATTCAATGGGATGGACCGGTTACCACCTAGCCCAGTCCCCCTACATCTGTCTCTAGTTGCACCCCAATATACCTAGGTATATTTTTAAGTCTAAATGTTTGTTCAAGAGATGTTATTTAAAAAAAAATTAATAATAATTAGAGAATGTGTGTTTAAAATATAGATAAAGACTATAATTTTAAGTATAAAATTATTTTATTAAGAGAATGCATAATTGAAAATGAGTTTGAGAACAAATAATTTTCAAATAAGCTATGTCAAGCAAACGCTTAATTGAAGTACATAAGATAGCAATGTAGTTGTAAGTTTTTGCTATTGAAATTTGACTTAAGATGGATTGATAACAAAAAAATTTAATGATGCAATTCTTGTAATGACATGTTTGGCTAAATAAGTGTTTTAAAACAAATATTTTTTTATCAGTGAAGATAAATTAAAAGTAAATTATATCATAAAATTAAATATTATTTATTGTTGGATTTGTTACCCAAATTCATCTAAGATTTCTGTGGTTTGGTGTATTGGGCTTCGAAGATGTCAAAATGATGGTCCAAGGAGAAAAAAAAGTGATATGGCGTTAGTTTAGCTCGGCCGATGGAACAGAATTTTCAGCAAAGACTTGCTGCTTGCTTGGCGCTCAAGCGCCGTGGTTATTCAGGATTTTCTTTGTTTTGTTATTTCATATGTTTTTTGACCTAATTTTCATCTTTATGACTATTATTAGGGTTTGACATGTACACTTATATATTATAGACTTTTCTTTACAAATTAATTCATTACTGAAAGTTAGAATTGTATAGGAACATATTATTATTGTAATTTATCTCTTCATTACAGTTGAATAAAATCTCCAATTTCTCTGCCAAATTAAATTTGTATTTCTTGTGTTCTTGTTGTTGTGATCAATACTTTATATTGTGTCATATAACAACTCGTTCCTAACAAGTAGTATCAAAGCTTTGGTTTGATTTGTTCGAGATTTCTTTGTTCATGAAGGCAACCATGAAATATGAAATTTTGCTTTTGGATAGCAGCATTAGATTCTTGTTGCAGTAGGTGAAAATTCGAGCAGTACTAGCTCAAATGGATTTGGATGATGCATTGTTGGGATTTGACAAAATGCCCACAACTTGGACGACCGGGAAGAAATGACGAAAAGATCGGAAGGCACTTTCACAAATTCATCTTCATCTTCAAATAATATTTTTCAGGTAGTTTTGAAGGAGAAAACAGAGCTGCGTTGTAGTTGAAATTGGAGCAACTGTGCATGATTAAGAATCTAACTAGCAAATTGCACCTGAAGCAGAGCTTGTATTCTCATCTCATGACAGAATGTTGTTTTTTGGAAGATCGCTTGATTTTTCTAAAGAAATTGTTGCTAATTTGAAGACTTTAGAAGTGAAGTATGATGAAGAAGATTTGACCTTAATTCTTTTGTATTAATTACCTCTTCGTTTACATTGGTTAGAGACATGATTTTGTATAGTCTTGATACTATCACCATTGAAAATGTGTATAATACTTTGTTTTCAAAGGAGAAGATGAAGTATCTGGTTAGATATCATGCTAGAGATGGATAAGGCCTTATTGTTTATGCTAGTCACGAAAGGGGCAGGTCGAAATCTAATTTCAGTAATCAAGTTTGTTTTTATTGCAAGAAGAAATGACACATCAAGAGAGATTGCAACATAAAGATAAGTTGGGTGCAAATTAGAAGGGAAGGTAATCAGATACTTCAAACGAAGCTGATGTTCCAGAGGACTATTTAAGTGCTGGGGATCTTTTCGCTATTTCCTACGACGAATCTAAACTTGACAAGGATTGAATTCTGGATTCAGTTTGTGCTTTTCATATGTGTCTCAATAGGGATTTGTTTGCAACATATGAAATAGTTTTAAAATGTGTCATGGTCATGGGAAACAACACACCTTGTCAAATAGCTGGTATTGATAGAGTCAAACTTAAGTTGTCAGAAGGGACATTTAGAACAGTTGATTAAATTCAACATGTTCCAGATTTGAAAAAACATCTCATCTCGTTAGCTATTCTGATTCGAAAGGGTACAAGTTTTTTTTTTATGGTAAAGGTGGAGCTTTGAAGGTTTGTAAATGTGTCCGAGTTGTATTGGAGGGACATAAAAGTCTCAATTATTCATCTTGTAAAGTTGTGTAGAATCTTTGAAGAACAATTGACAAATGTTTAGTACTGTGGGGGATAATCAGTTTGGAACAATATCATTGGGTTTTGGTTTGAGTCCGTATTGATGAATACAGCCTAATCGAGTTCAGAGGTTATGGGTAATGTTGCTTGCCACCATCACCTACGGTGTCATTATATTCAATTGCTAGGTACAAACCCATTGGAGAAAGGTACAAGATAACTAATTTTGTTGCGCATGTTTTAAATGTATTTGAAAGTGTTCAGTATAGCAAATGGCCTTCTACAAAAATATTTAGTGTTGATTCTATTTTAGGGTATGTTTCAGCCCTATTTGGTAAATTTTAATAATTTGTGATTTTCGGGAATTCGAGGTAATTCTACGGAAGCACTGATTCATTTATCCTAATTGGATATTAGGGAAGGAGTGAAGAATTTTTCGGTTTGTTGGAGAAGTTAGTTGGTTCTTGTTGAAAAGTTCAATTCATCCTTACAGTCGAGTTTTTTCAGGTAGAAAAATTTTGAGCTTCGTTCGTTGCAATGAAATTTGTGTCAAGGTGGAGATTGTTGGGTTTGTGACCCAAATTCATCTAAATTTTGCGTGGTTTAGTGTATTGAGTTTTGAAGACATGAAAATAGGGTCCAATGAGAAAAATGTTGTTACGAGGCTAGTTGGACGCTCGAGCAGTGGAACGAAGTTTTTAGTGGAGACCTACAGCCCCTTGACGATCACCTAGAGCGAGCCTGGCACTCGAGCGTCGTGGTTGTTCATGATTTTATTTGTTTTGTTATTCCATGCATTTTTGGATCTAATTTCTATCTTCAGGATTATTATTATTATTAGTGTTTAACATGTACCCCCTATAAAAATTAGATTCTTTTACAAATTAATTTATTGCTAAAAGTTAGAATTATGTAGGAACAAAATATTGTTTTAATTTCTCTCTCCATTATAATTGAATAAATCTTCAATTCTTCTGTCAAATTAAAATCTTCTGTTTTTATTGTTGACTAATATTTCATATAATATCATATAACACCGTCTCATTCCTAACATTTATAAATAACTATTGTATCCATGTAATCGAAGTTCTACCCTATACATTTGAAGTCTTGATTTTCAATTAAACTAGTCATTGACACGTGCGTTGCACAAATTTTGTAATTGTTGTGTTTTTATTAGTGTAGAAATTGTAGATGTTCAAAAAAAAAAAATAGTTTAAGATTTATTGGATTATTCAAGAGTCTTGAAAGCATATTATTGCCTCGCTAATGCTCCATCTTACAATGTGATTATTTTAAAAGCTGATATTATTGCATAGAGAAACTCATCAAAAAACATCACGTGTATCTAAAACATGATAGTACATGACAATAGAAACGTTTGACATACATAAAGATTGCAGGTTTATAGGAGTAAGAATTATTTGATTCATTAAAAATAAAGCATGCATCGAAAAATGAAAATGCATAGCAAAGAAGCTGTAAAATGATACCATGCAACATTTACAAAATATATAGAGCAATAGATATGGAGGACCTAGATTTTAGCAAGAAAGAGAAGCTAGTTTTAAGCTGTGAGTTAAATAGACTGCTCTATATTGAACAACCGAAATTATTTCAAGTGTCTAGTACATGTGATTTTGAAGCACAGAACTTAAGCACAATTTAAACATAAAACCAAAACATTCTACTGGAAAAATTGTTCAGCTAAACAAAGTCACATTTAACAAAATTTAGAAACTTCTCTGATAGTGAGATGACATCAACCTCTATGTTATGAACCTTATATGATTTCAAATGGTCGTGTCTTAAGGGGTGATGCTTCTACAAATGAAAGAATACAACTGATTATTGTTTTCTCGGTACACAGAATTCAAATTGGCATTTTCACAATATAATAGACATGCAATTTAATCAAAATTGTGATTAAACTTCCACAGCTTGCTTTCCATAAGAGAATTCACGTTAACTACCTTGGAAAATAAAAGGCAAACTTTTCTTAGATTCTACTGAATAAAATAAAAGGAGGATTTACCAAATTTAACATGCCTTTAAAGCATATTATGACAAAGTGTTTGAAGCCATATCTGTACACTCAATAGTCAAAGATTGCTTTTATTGAGACAATAATGTGAATCATTCCATATAACTGCACCTATATTGAATTGCAAGTGGAATAAAGAATTTTTAATTATGTAATGTCTAGAAATGCCATACTTACATAAACTTCGCAGAGTAAAAAAAAAGGCCTTGTTAACACAATCAATGGTGAACTTTTCAACTAGAATGCATCAATGAGCAAACTATACCAAAATATACAAGCTTATATGTTTCTAAAGTTATACCATAAGTACAGGGTAAAAGCTAAGCTACAATAAAAACTTTAAATGTGCCATAGATATAACATGATTAAACAAGTTCTTCGGCTCAAAAGATCCTAAATCACACATGAAGTAGTCAAAAACATATTTGCTAGTGTTGAGTATGAAATCAATCTAATACAAGAACTAATAAAAAAACATGTCTAAAACTGATGAAACAACAGTTCAAACAGATCACATGACAAAGTAATCAGTGATGCACTGTATAGTTGCATATCTAATCTGTGAACTGTGGGAATGCTAAGTCATAGATCAAATTGAAAAAAGGTAATAGAAATAACACTGCTATATAGATGATGGGAAATCAAATTATCTATCATGTGAACGGTATATCAAAAGAAGCTAAATATGAGGAATAAGTAATCTAACTCATTCACATCCACATTATAATTTTTGGAATTCATTATACGCATGGAAACTTCATTTACAAAACTTAGAGGAAACTTGCAAGTGTTTTTACAAAATATTATTCCAATTAAATAAACCTATAAAATATAACATTTACTATTTATCTCCAATTATACATTTGAACACTTGCGAAAATAGAAAGCGACACTTACCACAATTCTAGATCCCCTTGGCTTTAAAAATGCTTCATCTCTATTAACACAAGATGGATGATATGCTTTTGAGCAACCTCTGGGAAAAATTATTGATAGGCCCCATAAAACACAAAATCAACAAATTTTTTTGAGAAACATGTGAACACATTTTTTTTCTGCTTATGTTCTTAATATTATGTGTCACTATACAAGAAACTCACATGCGGTCACACATGACATGGTCACACTATCAAAACAAGTGAAACAAACATCATTTCCTACAAGCTCCCTCCCTAAAGCTTTTGCTACAGTAAAACTTGATAGAGTCTTTGATTTCTTTCCTATCTTCTGCTTCCATCCATAAATTTTTCTATAGTCAACCACATTAACTTTAGTCTCCATTTCAATGTCTTGAGTCACAATCTCCTACGTGACAATCATTCCCTCATCATCTTCATCTTGTACATCACAACTGCTCACTAAACTCACCAACATCATCATTTGTTTTCTCAAACTCCATTTCACTATATTACCAATTTTGTGTCCTTAGATGAAATCTTCTCGGCGAAGTTATCACTTTTAGCCTCCATCTACCTTTTTGTACATATTTCCATTTTTGTAATGACTGTAAAAGAAGTGCAAATAGATTTTTTTAAGAAAATGGGTAAATTTTAATGTCGCTGCTTGCTTCTACCCCAGATCGGACAAAAATTTGCAGAAGAGTTTTGTCTCTACCGTTGCATTTTGATTCTGCAATTACAAAAAGTAAAACTACATGCATGAATATCAAGAGGGTTTTCATGGTGTAATGTTCCCTGGTTCAAAATTTCATGGCGGTGGCGTTTAGTTTAGAGATATTAGAGAGTTGAGAAAGAAATCTTTCCTTCTGCAATGCATAATTTATAGGAAGAAGAAAAGCTCATCCGCGCAGCAATTTTTTTTTAAAACGCCGTTGTCTTCACACGAATGAAGGTAAGCTGTCGTCATTTTCTTCTTATACAAATTTTTTTCTTTTTTTTTTTTTTAAAAAATGACTTCTTCTTCACACAAATGAAAGTAAGAAGAAAAGCTCATCCGCGCAGTCTTCGTGCAGTATTTTTTGTTTTTTTTTTAAAAAACAACGTCGTCTTCACACGAATGAAGGTAAGTTGTCGTCGTTTTCTTCTCATACAGATAATTTTTGTTTTTTTTCTTTTAAAAACGACGTCGTCTTCACATGAATGAAGGTAAGCAGTCATTGCTTTTTCTCATACAAATACAGGGAAAAATGAAAATATGAAAAGAGTAGGAAGGAAAAAAAGCTCATTTTGTACAGTAGAATGAGATTGGATACTATTGCATTTACAGTACCCAGAAACTGCCATTTTTATATAGTAGGGTTTGTATAGTAGGGTTATGTGTAGTAGCCAAAATAGCAAGAAGAAAAGACTCTTCATCTCCAAGTAAAAATAAAAATGAAATACAACTAAAAAATAGAAACACAGGTTGCGAATCTCCTTGATTTTTGACGCCAATAACACCACGTACCACCTAAAGCAGGGATCGTAATACCACTACACATTTCCACTCTCCAATTCCTTTGCAATTTTTATATTAACAAAGACCGAAAAAATCCATTGGAGGGAAATCGAGCACAAATACACAGAAACAAACAAGAAAATGAAGGTTTGAAAATTCAAAATATATGGATTTAAATCTACGATACGAGAAGAAAAAATAATGAAGGGAATAAATACATAACTATTCAAAGTCTAATACAACGTCGTTTTTTAGCAGCTTGGGAAAAAGTGATGTGGAAATTGATATAAAACGTATAAAATTGGAGGACTAGAGGAGTGAAAACTGGAAAAATGAACAGTAGCATCTAATTGATTACTATTACATCTACAGTAACTACAAAGTGCCATTGCACCTCTTTGAGAGCATATTAATTCCAGAAGGTCTCATCCTCTTCAATCTCCTCATCAAGTAACTTTGTCATGCTGTCAAAGTAATTTCAAGAATTCACTTTCATTCAATCCAACCATGTATTAGGGATAGTAGTATCAATTCGGTGTATGTAGTAAATATCGATATAGTTAACATCAAGACGCTTCAAGCTAGCCTCACAGCAAGAGTGAACACATTCAGGTGAACCTTTCCCTACTATTTTAAAAGCATCATATCCTACTACACTGAACTTTGTAGATAATTGAATCTTTTCTCGAGGCAACTGCTTTAATGCCTGCAAAATTTGAATTCCCTAAGTTAAAAGTAACTCAAAGATGACCACAAAATGCTCACAGCGGTTTTCGAATTAGTAGTTGACAGTTCATGATGGAAAAGATGCTTATTTGGGATAACTTAAAAGGTTGATGTCAAAGTCGGCAATTAATTTAAATTACATATTTTTATATAATCATTACTTTAAAACTTTTCAACCACATATTTCATCAACTTTTATCAAAAGTTTTGTCAAAATGTCCTTATGAAACTTCAAGAATCATTTAATTAAAGCCCAAATTATGTTATTTTTCAAAGAGAAAATTCTTCACATATTTAAACTTTTTATAACTTAAGAGGGACGATAGATGAACTGCTATCAATCATAATTCCTGACTTGTGAAGGAAAACTTTAGCACATTCATATGTTTGCTAGTGATTTAAATAATTTCAAGAAGTTTTAAGCATATGGATATATTCTAGAAAGAAATGAAGTTGTCTGTCTTATAATTTCTTCGTTCTTTTTATCACTTTTCGTCTTAACGTTTTTACTATCGTGGAGTTAAATGTAAGGAAATGGAATTTCAGCTAGTTCAGCTTGATGCCAAAGAATATCACTATTGTTGTTCACATCAACTTACTTTCGATGACAAAAGAAGCAAAAGTATCTTGCCATCATATAAATTCTTATCTAAAATCAGAAAAGTATGTACCTTCCCCACCAAGTACTCGTTGGCATTGTTGGCACCATAAACATTTCATGTGTCAAAAAATGTAATTCCTTTAGTAAATGCCTCTTTGATTACTGCAATTCCTTCTTCCTTAGGAGCAGGATTATTGTAGACACCCGAAAGCAGTGGCGGACCCAGCCGTCAAGTCCAGCCCGGACGGACGTTGATCGGTCAACATCGTAAGAGCGAGATCATTTA